>WAAB01002270.1:151508-170210 GCA_013389865.1 Piaya cayana
GGGGTTTGTACACAGAGGGAACAACTTTCTTTACAATTAAAGACTGAGGCGAAGAAGGCATTAAGTACCTCAGTCTTCTCCTCATCCCCTGTCACTGTTGTTCCTTCTGCGTCCAATAGGGACTGTATGGTCTCCCTAGTCCTCCTTTTGTTATCTATGTATTTATAGAAAGATTTTTTGTTATCTTTCACAGACTTAGCCCACCTGATTTCTAGTTGAGCCTTAGCCCCTCTGATTTTTTCTCTACACAACCTCACTTCCCTCCTGTAGTCCACCCAAGATGCCTGTCCCCTCTTCCAGAGCCTATAAACATTCCTCTTCTTCTTAATGTCACTCAAGATCTCTCTGTTCTGACCTTGAGAGACATCGTCCCAGCACAGCCCTGAGCAGTGCAACTTCAGAGAGGCTCCATGGATTGGGATGTGAAACATGTAGGTGATGTGCTGTGGGATCTAGTACTTCAGAAACCTATGAAATTGAGAAGGGAAATCTCAGATCACGTATTCTAGTTGCCTATCATTGAATGTTCTGAACTCAGGCTTGATCCTTCTCTCTACCTCCCTCCTCGTTCACGGACTTTTCTTGGGCAAAAAGTGTACTGACTCGAAGTGGAGGAGGAAGGTGACAGGGGGTATTTCCCATATGACCTTTCCATCCATGATTCCCTCCCACATAAATGACAAAGCTACATTTTTATTATAAATCAATCCCAGAGAATAATCACTATCTGAAAAAAAATATTAACGATTAAACAATAATTCAAGAATTTTGGAATTAAGCACCCTGTATGTGAACAGATTAAAAGAATATTGTCTATGTAATTCTGGCGAAAACCAATTAGGCTTACCATCTAATGAGCAATGATGCTCTCTCACATCTGCCAGCAAAACAATCTACATAATCTATTGCAGGTGGTTGTGCTTTCTTTTCACTATGTTACGGAAATGATTCAGCACCATAAATTATGAAACCATAATCAGCAATTGGTAATATCCAGGAGCTTACTCTTTTCTTAGTTTATAGGCTCACAGCTAGTATTACATCCATAAGAAGCACTCAGATTTGTGTCCACAAATAACATTTATGCTCAGAACATCAACATTTTTTTTTTCACCAGCCTCTAGATTATCACATGGCATTTCAAGACCCCAGCTGAGCCTTAAATAATACCAGAAGTTCAAGAATCATCAGCTTCTGCCATAGTTTTACCTTTCACATAGATGATCAAAAGGCATCATATCAGGAGAAAAATTTCCTGCATTGCATTGCATAATCTCCTTATTCAATAAAGTATAATTTTTCCCTTAATGAAGTTGGTCTTCAAGTTGATCTTCCATGATCTTCCATTAGTTTCTAAAAAGATTGGTTTTCAGTAGGGAATTGTTTTAGCAAACACTTGCGTATATAAAAAACCCCAAACCAAACAGCCCTTAATGTAATGTTATTTAATCATAAGCAAAAGGGTTCCATGTTTTTCTAAGATCTGTTAAAATTACTACTTTCTGGCACAATGGCCCCATCTGTTAAGATTCACATAGAAGTGCAGAATCCCACAGTAAATCCATGAACTCATGATATAAAGCCATTGAACTGGGGTGAATTAAAGAGAGATGTGGCCCGTAATCATTATCCATAGCTGCAACTAAACCCAGCATAAATGTACCTCACTCAATGGTCATTGCAAAGTTGATATATGGTTCAAGTAATTGTTGCTGCAGTTTCTTCCATAAGAAAGAATGACTCCAATAAAATAGAAATAACACCATTATTGCATTATATCCTTCAACCTATTACACTACATTACAAAGGAAACTAATTTTTGATTGATAAAAAAACCAACAATGTTTACAGAAGTTTTGGGGAAATAAACTTTCAATTCCAACAGCCTAAAAGGCATTTGACACAGAATCCATGATATGGCAGGTCTCTGACCTCTAAGAGATAAGAAACTTAAAATAGCCAGTGACAATTCAGAAATGAAATTCTTTTTCAGTTTATGTTACAGACAGCTTCAAATAAAACAAAACAGGAAAGAGATTCCCCTTATTCCTATGGTGTTTTTGACATTATATAGAAATTTACTGAAAAAAACCCATGTTTTTAACTTTTTTTTCATTTGTGTTATTGATTTTTTGTTTAGTTTTTGTTTGTTGGGGGTGTGCATTGATTTTAATTTCCTTTTCTTTCTAGAGGAGGCCTAACAAAAAACCAATTGCTAACATTCACTGAAGGCAGACAGTCTCTTCTGTTTGACTTTTGGTTTTTCTTTTGAAGGACATGTACTTTAACTTCACAAAGCATCCCAAGGTCACTAGATGTCTTCATAGACATTCAACAGAGGGCAACAAACAAAATTCAGAATATAACTGTGCTCTTCACCTCTTCTAGGAACACTTTAACAGAACATTTTGTTAGAAGAATAAAGGAAGAATGTATTTCTTCCCAGCTCACAGGTTTCCTTGTAACATTTTGACAGAGATTCTGACCAAGCTGGAGATGCTCAGGATTCTGAGAAGTGAAGTGAAAAATTCAGCATTCAGCATTGCTTGGGCCAAAACACTCTTCTGAACTTCTTGCAACACCTGAACAAAGTTACACAGAAGGAAGCAACTTTCTGATAAGCTATAATGGAGTGAAAAAAACACACTGTATCACAAAGGCTTAGAAGGGAAACAGTTTTGTGATCTTAACTAAAGTAGACTGACTGATATCAGTATAACAGAGATAGTTAAAATGTCAGAGTGCTTTATTGTTTACTATTTCACTGTTTTCATTCATGATGAAACGTTGCAAAAAATATTTGGGAATAATATTATTACCTGGCATCCGAAATAAATCCTCCTTCTTCCTTTACAGAGGACCTTGTTTCTTCTGAAAAAGACAATCAGTAAGTCCTTATTGCTGAACATAACCTGCAATGATCAGTGGAGCCTGAAAAGCACATTATAAAGATCTACTGGTTTACCAGAACATAGACAAGGTCTTACTGATTCTGTAAAAGTGCCCACCTATCATAGGCAAACAAGCAATAGGATCCTATTTTATCATTAACTACCCTCAGCGATGAACCAGTGATGGTATAAAAACAAAGAAACAAGAAAGTGCAGCAATGTCTGACTTGTATACTTACTGTGGTTAAAGTGCTCTAATGTTATCTTTCTTAACAGATTGTACAACATAAATAGTTTTAATATTTCTAATAGAATTACATCTACAAACTGAACTCCTCGAGGAGCAGGGGAGCAACATCCTTTTAATTTCTTCAGCTGCTGCTTTTAAGGCAACTGTAAAACTGTCTGTAGAAAGCCCAGTCTATTTAACCTGCAGCATTAATGAGACAACACAGAAACAACATTCTGGTAACACCACTAAAGTCAACTCTAAAGTCATCAGTAAGGTTAAGAAGGTGAAGTTTTTCCATGAAGACTATATGGCAATAATTAATGAAAACATGAAAGGATTACATTATGCTCCATTGTGCTTCTCCTAGTTTCTGAACTTGTGTTAGGATTGTACAGGACATCCAAGTCTCCACAATCCATCTAAGAACTGCTTTTTCCTAAATATTGGTTAAATTAGAAGGGATTACACTTCTCTGTAGCTGTATACTTATGACAAGAAGGAAATGAAGGATCCAAATGGAGTGAGAAATTTCCAGGTCAGCAAACTGCTTTTTACACCATGCTTGTCTGGTCTCCAATATCGATATTTTGAGTCTTGTATTTACATCTAACCAGACACATATGTGTTCTGCCAAGCTGTTCTGTAAGAACTGTCCTGAACTTGTTGAAGCCAGAATGCTGTGCACAAACCTTTTGTTTCCTGAAAAAGAGGAGCTTTTTTTTTGAGGAGGAAACTTGCCAAATATAACAAACACTTGTCAGGGCTGACAAGTAAAGACTGCTTCTGTATCGTATTTCCCAGACTGGTCATCTTCTAATAACAGTCCCATAAAAGCAGCAGTTCTGTGACAGAATTATATTGACCTATATGGGAACACAAGCTAGTTTCAATATCACTTTCTGAAATGTCCTGGAAGGTGGGAGCAAAGCATATGTGTATTCTTCCAAAAGGTAACATTTTTTAACAATCACAGAGATGCAGCAATGGGCTATGTGTGGAGTATTTAGTGTATAAAATAGCAGATTAATTGTCAGTTCCATCACACAATTAACTTTCAGTGTATGTACCAGTATGTAATTTTATGAATGCAGATTGACAAACACTGATTCTTTATAGTCCTGCTGAATAGCAAAGGCTGTCATAACAAATTGCTGCTGCTCAGGAACAGGTACCTAGAAAAAGCTGACATAGTGAACACTTGTTACGATTGCCCAGTTCTTTACACAATAAGAGCAAAATGCTATTGTTTCATTAACATTCATAGTTCTGTCATCCATCACTAGGAATACTTTTGCCATTCACATAGACTTAACGAGTCTTTCCACTGGAATTTCAATAGCAGTGAAAACAGCATCCATTAGCATCTGCTTATTGTAGAACATTTGTTTATGCATAGTCGTACTACTGAGATATAGCTGTGCTGCCCAGATATCATGTCTCATTGCAACTTCAGCACTCCACAGTAGCTGTGATTTTTCCGTAGAAAATGTGATCTCTAGTGCTTACATTGCAATTCTTTGATTTTGCTAAGGAAAAATGTGAACTAATCTTCATTACTCCCAAACAAATTTCAGCTGAGGGAATGTTGGTGATAGTCTGAATCTTTCAAAATTGAACAAGGATGATATTTCATTCCTGTCTGTCTTTAAGAAAGAAGAGCTGGGTTTGATTTAGATCAGTTAAAAAGGTCATATCTTTACTTCCTCAGTACAATACAAATAGGGAGATATAAAAAAATGTAACATTCATCCTCCTTGCTGTCTGTCATAACTGACAGTTAAATAATTTAAGGATTTGCCAAAGAAATAACAGAATTCCAGCTCATTCACTTAGCCCCTACAACAGCTGTTTTAATTACATTAAAGATCAACTCCAATACTGAGAAGTGTGCTGTGTAATTTCATACTGGTATCGCAGAAGTAATACGGATTTCAGATTAGCCATCATACCTATACATACTCACATCAGCCAGAGTATTCAGTTTCTTGCTTTCGATTTTGCTGAAGAACTGTTCTCCTACTTACTGCCCATGCTCACATTAAAAAGAGGAAAGCCTCCTCTTCAACTGTTGTGGTGACAGGAAAATTAAAATACAATAGATGATAATGGGTCCAATTCTGACAGAAAACAAGGTGTCTGTACAATTTTTGCATCCTTTAGGCACAAAAGGATGAGACAGATCATGTTTGTGATCCATTCACAAGCAGTGCATTTGGAAGCTTTAGCCCACTGAGAATTGCAAGCCTGCTGTGAGTAGTGGTCTCATTTAAAAGCTGTACCCTTAAGTGTGCATGTGTGCTTACATGTAAACTTATGTGCATTCCTTATCTGATGAAAGTAGGCCACGTCTTGAGGCATTTTCCCAACTAAAAATAGAGAAATAAAATCAGCCAGCTGCCCTTTTCTCTTGTCATATTAGGCACATAGACTGATCCTTCACACCATGTAAAATTTTGCCAATAGCTGTGTTAATGGACAACTCCTGAAAGGATATCTTGTCTTCGTACTGGTTCCTGTCAGTGTCTACAGGATTATTACCCTCTTAAGTCTGTCTTTTGCTCTTTTTGAGCCCACTGGCAACACATATCAGGCCCATCCTCTGCTCCTATACTCTTTCTCTAAGTAACACCACAGGTAACTACATGGATGCAATTGCAAGGTTTCCGTATAAAACAGATCTCATGAAGGCTTGGTTAATGATGACCTAGTTTATTACTGGAATTAAAAGATCCATTTCTTTCACTTAAACGTGCCCTCTTCATATTCTCAGGTGAAGGAAATGTTTTTCCTCTGCAGATTTCTTCCTAATATGAGTTCAGACTTCTTTGCCAAATATTCAGCCCTGAATCTCAGAGTCCAGATCTCCATCAGAGTTTCTCTAATCTCATGATTCTTACACTTCCCCCAAAAATCATCTCTAGTTGGCAGTCATCTGCTTTTCCCTAAAGTCCCTTCTCAGAGGCACACGCCTGATTATTTAAGGGTGATGTGTCTGGAAATGGAACCATTGCAAATCCCAAAATCTTAATTTACATTTTATGTTCAGCAGTAAACATTAATTGCTTAGAAACATAGAGCTGTGCCTCTATCCCAAGAATGAATTCTCTAAATTACATACTATTTTCTTGCAGATCTTGAAAGTAGTGTATCAAAGCTTTGTTGAACAGCTATTCATAAGTATAAAGATGTTTTGAGAGTTTTCTCTTAATTATCCTTAAAAGAAAGTCTAGATATTCACTGACTTCAACAAGTACCATGTACAATTATGTGTTCACAAGAACAGAAGTCTTGCATACTTAACATAAATACTTGCTTACTAAAATGTGTATGCTAAACCCACACAAGTGTCAGAGTCTAATCTGATTTGTGTTCCCTTTTTGAGCTCTTTTGTCATTTAAATATGAAGGAAAAAGACTAGGATACAATTTTAAAAAGTCAGTCACCCAGGAGCAAATGGTTAAGTCCACAGAAATAACATAGAAACACTCCATAGGGTGAAATGTCCTTTAGTACTTTTCTGAGTTCTTCCAAGAAAAAACTATGTTCAAAATATATTCAGATGATCTATAAGCAGAAGGAGTTAAATTGTACAATTACATATTCACTACTAAAATACACACTTGTTAATTGGTGTTTATTTGCTGTTCCATATTCTTCAGATGTGCTAATGTATACATATGGCAAGGTTGGGACGTCATGAAACAAGCATGAATATAATTGTGTCCATTAAGTACTTACGACTCGCATAACAGAAAAAAAATTCGCAATATTATCTCAATTTTTTCCCAAGTTAGAATCATAGGACCATAGAATCACCAGGTTGGAAAAGGTCCCCCGGATCTTCAAGTCCAACCATTCCTATCAAACACTAAACCATGCCTCCCAGCACCTCATCCACCCATCCATTAAACACCTCCAGGGAAGGTGACTCAACCACCCTCCTGGACAGCCTCTGCCAGTGCCCAATCACTCTTTCAGTGAAAAATATTTTCCTAATGTTCAACCTAAACCTCCCATGGCAGAGCTTGAGGCCATTCCCTCTTGTCCTCTCTCCTGTCACTTGGGAGAAGAGTCCCGCACGGCCCTCTCCACAACTTTCCCTCAGGCCATTATAAAGAGCAATGAGGTCTCCTCTCAGCCTCCTCTTCTCCAGGCTAAACACCCCCAGCTCTCCCAGCCACTCCCCATAAGACTTGTTCTCCAGCCCCTTCACCAGCTTCATTGTTCTTCTCTGGACTCGCTCCAGAGCCTCAACATCCTTCTTGTGCTGAGGGGCCCAGAAATGAACACAGGATTCAAGGAGCGGTCTCACCAGTGTCGAGTACAGAGGGAGAATAACCTCCCTGGACCTGCTGGTCACACCATTTCTGATACAAGCCAGGATGTGATTGGCCTTCTTGGCCACATGGGCACACTGCTGGCTCATGTTCAGTCGGCTGCCAACCAACACCCCCAGGTCTTTCTCCTCCAGGCAGTTTTACAACCAGACTTCTCCTAGTCTGGCTTGGTCTGTGATTCTTTTCCTTCCCTTAACAACATACACACAATCTTCCTTTATGGCATCATTAAAACTATTTGGTACTCTACATTCACACGTTTGGATTTCTATTTAAAATTGGTCTTATTCTGAAAAATGTCTTGAATTTTGAATGCTTGACTTAAGAATAATTAGAATATCTGTTTGCATACTTTTATTTGAAATAATTTATACATTCTCCTTAAAACTCTTTTAAAATGGATTTGTTTAGCTGTATGTATGCTTGTAAGACTAAATATTTCCTACCTGATGACAGACAACACCACAAAGTGCTATATCAAATATTTTCATATTGAAGCAGCATGAATCAGCCATTTTTCATTTAAATGCAGTTTTTCTAGACAAATCTGATTTTTTTTTGACTTTTGGCCCCTCTGTAACAGTGTAACACAGCCACAAAATATTTGCCAGATGGCTTTCCACCAATTCTGCTTCATGGGGTTATCTCACGTAACCAGTTCACACTTCCACCGTTCTGTCCCATCACAGCCCCAGACATGCCTGAAAAGAGATCTCCCCATGGCTAGCACTCACCGCTCTTCTCTGAGGTTCTAATTAGCTAGAAGCAAATTTGTATATTCACACAGAATACAATTTGCCCCTTCAGCCAGCCCTCGCTTTTGAGTACAATGTTGCTGCAACATCTTATTTAAAATAGTTTTAACTGGTTTGTCTTTATGGACTGCTACATGGTTATATATTTTCCAGCAATATTGATGTCCATTATTTCAAGGCCTTCTTTCTGGTAAGTGTGAGGCCACAGGCCAATGTTATATTTCAGAAATCATCCTCCTATATAGTTCTAGATTAAAAGAACTATGTAGAACTATGTAGAAGTAATTCATTCATCTCTTTGGGGAAAGAGGTGAATGCTTAGCTCCTTTTTGAAAGAAGCTACTTTCCAAATGTCATTGTCTCATCACAATAAATGTAAGTCATCAGCAATATGGAATAAAGGTATTTATACATAAGTATGGTTGTATTTCTTCTAGGTATTAACATTCCCCCTGGATCCTTAACCCAACGATTACTACCACTGACATCAGAACAGCAGATTATCTGAGTACTCACAAGGAAAGAGTTTGACACCTTCAAAAATATGTAAGGGTGGAAAGTATTTCTATTTTAATCTTGGTAAAAGACTGAAGCTTCTGAAATTATTTTGAGGAGCTGGGTTTCTTCTTTGAAGAACTGGAAAGAAACCATATTTTAGTAATATGTGAGAACTTAAAACCTGGGTTCCCCAAGTCCTATTTGAGGGCCAATTGTCAGGTTGTCTCCAATCAGAAAGTTTAACAAATCCAGGGTTAATTGTTTTCCAATACAGTTGTCACATAAACTAGTATCTTATTGCAAGTAAATTCAGTTTTAATAAATCTTTAATTTCTGATTAGAAAGATTTTTCAAAATAAAACTCCCCATTGAATTCTGTTATTAGCCTCATTCTGTTGCTGGCAATAGTCTTTTGCTGGTCCCTTTGCTCTGACGCCCACCAGATAAACATATTCAAAGGCATTTGAAGGCCAAAGTGCATCATTATATTTGTGAGTCGTATTTCATTATTTAACCTTATCACATAAGCAGTGATTGCTAGCATTTAAATGTTTTCTAAATCAAGGATACTGTCTGCAGGTTTATTTTTCACAACCAATGCTAACACTAAAAATTAAATAAATAAATAGTTCCTACAGCATTAATGGAGAGAGAAGAAATATTTAAAAATTTACTCCAAAAAGCTTGAAATTATTTGGCCTGCAGGATCTGTTTTCATGTGAAAAACATTTCTGCATAGATATATCCTTTTTTTTCCTATATGCATAGAAGTACATGAATCTTCAAGAAGCATATAGCATCTGACTTTCAATACCTACAGCCTTTTTTTGCTTAACAGTAAAATAAAAGCTACTCAAAGCCCTGGGTCACTTATTCAGTTAGCCATGTTGTATGCAACTTTTGAGGAAAAAGGAATTGGATGGGCCTATTTGAAATCCTTTGAAGTGATATTTTTGAGTTGTAACAGACCTTAAGTCAGGTTTGTTTGTTTGGAGTGCTTTTCTCTTTTTTTCTTTCCTTTAAAATAAACCTCTTTAATGACAGTTCACAATACTGGAATTATTCTGAACAGGTAAGGAAACTATCTTTGATGTCAAAATTTACTTTTCGCCACTACTGTATAAGATATTTATATTTTGCATGAAGTACCAAAGAACTGAAAAGAAACTGCTGAAGATTTATGAATTGTAAAAGCGAGGTAGGTGGACTTATGCTTTCCATGACTAATGCTGTTGTTAGGGCCTGATGTATGGAGGTCCAAAACACTGCAGGAAAAAAAAAAAAGTTGTAAAATTTATAATAAGCATGAGATATTCAAAAGTTACAGCAGAGAACTTTGCTTCAGGAGTCATGAAGATGTTATTGCCATCAATGATTCACTCTATGACAGGGAGCAATTAACATCTCTACTGCAGCCTGTTTCATTGGTAAAACAAATGGTAATAAGTTGCCTGTGCTGGGAATTTGAGAAGGAGAGAACTGCAGCTTAATTCTTTCACAAATACACCTGGTCTCCAAACATACAGTCCTTTCTCCTCCTCCCAGAAATTAATATATATCTAGAAGTTGTCATCAGCCGGGCAAAAACCCTCGCACTTAGACTTCAAGACACTTAAGAAAGTCATAAAGGCAGATCTGTACTGTGGTGCTCTTAAGATCAGGACCGTCAATTACAGTAAGAAAATGCTTATGAAGATGCTGTCATACTCACTCCACAGCCCCAGGCAAAGGAATCTGAGGCTGCCAGCATGAAAATCTCAACTCAAATTTGGCACTGATTTTGTGCAGAACTCTAAGATCCACATTTGAAATGAGGAGCTGTGTATCCCCAACACTTGCACTGGAAGTACCTAAAGTACCTCATCTATCCTATCTTGGTAAATCCAAGTCCCTTTACATTTTGAAATATGTAGTGTGGCAGTTGCTATGGAAACGAGTTTTATTTTATTCTTTTAAATACTTTTGTCAATAAGTGCACATGGTATATTGCATGTCTCAGCTGCCAGAATGACTTATGCCCTCTTTACTTCAACATGAATGCCTGTATTTATGCAGAAATAGAAAGGCTGGTTATTTCTTATATGACTGACTGAGCTGCTTTTGGAATAATATGCTCTTATGAACAGTCAGGTGAAAACAACCCACTTACCTTCACAATAATAAATTAGCCTGTGTGACTCAGAGAGGAAGTAAGAGGGGGAAAGAGGATCAAGAATTAAAGTTTTGTGTGGTTCTGGTGAAATGCAAGCTACGTAATCCACACAAACCTATGCATATAAAAAGGAGGCTCTGGAGAGCTAGAGGTTCTATGAAAAAGAAAATTTTAGGATCTGACTGGCCTTTGGTTATGTAAAGAAATTAAGATTGAGCTGCTGCATTGACATTTTGTTTCTGGATAGCAGAGGATGGTTATGACTCATTCCTCATTGCTATGCCAGCATACCTTTTCTCCACAAGTTTTCATTAAGGTTAAAACCAAATCAGAATGCATTTTGGCTTACATCAACATGTTGCTGACAAGTAGTGTGAGTAAGTGACCTGCTACAGCAGCCCAAGCCAAAGTATTCTCGTTTGGATACCTCAGGAACAAGTTATTTCTCATGTGAAATTCAGAAAGGGCAAACTATAGAGAAATGAAATTAGGTTTTACTCTTGAACTTCAAAAATCCATAGAGCCTACATTCACAGCTATTCATGTTACATAAAAGAAAGCCTAAATTACCACAGACAATGGAATATAAATGACAAAAATAAGGAACTAATACAGTATATGATGAAGTAAGCATGGAGATAAAAACAGACAATGCATAATCAGTACCTGCCTCTGGTAATGATAAAATCTGATCAAGAAAGAATAGGTCTGTATGCAGAATATTAGTCAGAGCTCATGGGGGAATATTAGTCAGAAACTAAAACTTCTCTAGCAAAGTATTTATGTATGGTACAGAAAAGCTATACAGGGCTAGCTAGAACATTTTGTGTTAATTTTTAAGTCCTCCATTTAGAAACTTTTCAGGAAACACCTCATGTTAATTCTTGCTCAGAAAATGTATTAGTTCCTCTGATATGCATATAACACTGATCTGTGAGCTGTGTTGGGCTTCTTTCAACCCTCTGTCACACTTTGCTTCACAGTGAGCAGGTAGATACAAACTCTCTGCCAGACCTAACCCAAGAGCTAAGGAAATTTCAGATAAACACTGAGCAATTCCCCATGCCTTGGACACTACCCCAGAAAACATTCCCCTGTTCTTCATACCTATCTTATCCTGAGCCCTGGTCTTTTCATAGAATCATGGAATCATATATGCACCAGGTTGGAAAAGACCTCTTGGATCATCGAGTCCAACCATTCCTATCCTCCATTAAACCATGCTCCTGAACACCTTGTCTACCACTCTTTTAAATACCTCCAGGGATGGTGACTCAACCACCTCCCTGGGCAACCTGTTCCAGTGCCCAATCACTCTTTCTGTGAAAATTTTTTTCCTAATATCCAGCCTAAATCTCCCCTGGTGGAGCTTGAGGCCATTTCCTCTTGTCCTGTCCCCTGTCACTTGGGAGAAGAGGCCAGTTCCCTCCTCTCTACAATCTCCTTTCAGGCAGTTGTAGAGAGCAATGAGGTCTCCCCTCACCCCATTCTATTTAAGCTCAAGCCCCTTCAACAGCTTTGTTGCTCTTCTCTGGACTCATTCCAGAGCCTCAACATCCCTCTTGTGGTGAGGGGCCCAGAAATGAACACAGTACTCCAGCTGCGGTCTCACCAGTGCCGAGTACAGAGGGAGAATAACCTCCCTGGACCTGCTGGTCACACCGTTTCTGATATAGGCCAAGATGCCATTGGCCTTCTTGGCCACCTGGGCACACTGCTGGCTCATGTTCAGTCACTGTCAACCAACACCCCCAGGTCTTTCTCCTCCAGGCAGCTTTTTAGCCAGACTTCTCCCAGTCTGTAGCTCTGCATAGGGTTGTTGCGCCCCAAGTGCAGGACCCAGCATTTGGCCATGTTAAACCTCATGCCGTTAGACTCAGCCCAGCGGTCCAGCCTGTTCAGATCCCTTTGCAGAGCCTCCCTACCCTCCAGCAGATCAACACTTCCATCCAGCTTAGGAGAAGCCAGGGATATCCCATCCTCAATGAAAAAAGCCAGACAAGAACTGCTGACCCAAAGGGAAAAACACCTTCCTGCACACAGTCTCACATAAATGAATGTAGCATCTGTGAGAGTCAGACTACTGACCAAACAGAAAAACACAGGGAGTGACAGCACTAATTCCTTTCTGTGGAGTAATTCCACATCCATCAGCCAGTGAACATTAGTGTTTGACCTTCTAGTTGGTGAGGCTAGAGAGTTTTTGCAAAGGCTGTTCCAGAAGTGGGAAATTGCTCCTTAGCAGCAGCAAAATCACATAACAGAATTCAGAGCAGTGCTAGTGTTTTGCATTTTTTTCTAACAATTATAAAATTGCCACTTTCATTTTTTTTCATATACTCTTAATTCCTGATCTAGAAGGACTCCAACCACAGGAGTTTCTACACTTATTAGGTCTGTCTTTGTCTTCTAATGAATGCACTTGTAATGCTGAGTCTTACAACACAGGCATATGTCCTTGAAGGAAAGAGATGAAGAGATGAAGAGAGATCAACCTTTTCTTTTCTTTTTTTTTTTTTTTCCTTATACAGTCCTCTGAATAGCTATTGAATGGCTGCAACCTACAATATAATACCTGATGGTTAACAAGAACTAGATTTGAGCTGGTTATGTGTGAAAGCCAAAGGTGTCATCCTTTTTTTACTAATTTTGTGAGCCAAAACTGCAATAAAACCAGAACCTTCTAACAAAAGAACAGCTGTTCACTACCATGTAGAACATGTGTTGTAAAATCACTGTACTTCAGAAAGGTTCAACTTCATTAACTAGTCATTCCTAGAAAAAACGCATCTAATAGCTCAAATTCCCTTGTCCATTACACAGAGACAAGAAAGCCTCCAGTGGCTTCTGTGGACGTCTCTGGCAGAATTTGGCTACACACATAAAAGTTTCTGCATTAATAGTATACATTAACAACGCTAATGGGAGCAAGATGAAAAATGGGTAAGATTGGCTTTTCCATCCCAAAATCTGCTTGTTGGTTGTAGTCTGCACAATGGGAGGACAGAAGTAAGGCTGATAATCCAGTTCACTTAAGTACCAGTTCTCAAAAAATGGGATTATTTATGTTCATTCCTGCACATCAACATTAATACATTTTGTTTTGTACTATCTTAACCTAACACAACACAACACAAACCTGAATCTCAGACATCTGAGGAAACACAGTTGGGAGGTTCTTAACCATACAGACTCTTATGCACAAATTCACAATTATTGCATCACCAGTAGTAATTAAATGTCTGTAATGATACCTCCAAATCACCAAGCTGTCCACCTGTTTTCTTTCTATAGAGATTATAGACTTACAGATGAGGAAGAAAAAAGTTATGGAGATATCTACTTCCCAAACACTTCAGCACAACAATGAGCAGAGAAAGTAATGTTTGGAGGTGAGAATATTAATGCTGTTCACCACCTTTTACTATCCAACTTAGCCTGCATTTTTCCTGTTCACAAGTGATCCAAAGTTGTCCCTTCTATGGACATTGCTGTTCAAAGTGCAATTTCCATTTCACTATACTGGCAGCAGTTTTATTTACATACATCTTAAAGATGACAGTCAAGGAACCACAGTGATGAAACACTGCTGCATGTGGGGCAGAGGGAGGGAAGCAGGAAGATGAAGGCAAGGGTGAAGAGGAAAATTCAAAGCAAACAGTTTTCCCACTACTGGAAGGGCCAAGGACAAAGGAAATTACTGGTTTCCTCTCACATGTTGCGTAAGGAATATGAATCCTGTGGCTGTTGGTGGTCTTCTGAAGTTTTAAAGTATGTTACAGGAAACAGTGATATTTGGTATAAGGCAGAGTGACTGTTTCACAGCGTGTTAGATGATTACTTGCAATTGCAGTGGACTGCAATCAGTGCATCCCTTCCAGTCCTCAGTACTATGATCCACATGTGTTCAGCTCCCGTTGAACTCTTCTCTGATGGATACCTAATTCATACTTCAGTTCCATTAGGGGGAATGTTTCTCCTCTTGTTCTCATCAGCACTAGCATTGAAGGTTTTCTACTAAAACCTATAAAAGAAAATTCACTGTCCAAAAGTTTTTTCCCAGACACAAAGAGCTAAAAAAATAATTAACAAGAGAATTAGGCACAGACTACCAACCCTTGTGGAAACATACATACACATACACACACATACACACACATGCATATCCCTACAGACTCTATAAAGCCTGTGTTAATACATGCACAGCCTTTCTCAGTCTACTCTGATGGCATTTGCCTTGTCCTGTGAGAAAGACATGACTCAGACTTGCTGGCTCAGGAGCAATCACAGGATGTTCAGTGAATGCTCTATCTGATTCACTGAATGTATATTCTTTGACCTGACTCAATCATTTAGTTAGTTAAAATTACATACAACACAAATATGTGACACATTCAATAAACATCTTCGTGCCATAACCAAGTTTCTTTATCCTAAAGCATCTCCAATAAACAGAGAAGTGTCTAACTGAAGTGATTCTTACCAGGAAATAAAACATCCTCTTTAACATATAGATCCCCTACGTTCTTGTTCCAACACAGACTCTTTCACCACACCTTTTTCTTCCCCTTACCCCAGCCCCATGCCCACCACCCTCCAACTCACCTGCATCTCAGCCTGGCTTATGTGTGTGCCCTCCTCCATAAAAAATATCCTCTTTCCAGAAAGGACAAGGCAGATAAAATCACACTATCTGGACACAGAGGGAGTTTCTGACTGACACTTGCAATGAATGTATAGTGTTATCAGGAAAATGAAGGCTAAATCAAGGAAGGGAAGTCTCAATACAAGGCTCATGATGAGAATGTCTACTTTCCCACTCTTACTGCCATCACAGGCTGGGGTTAGAACATGGTCCAGCAGGTTCCTATCTTTCTGGCATCATAGTGCTCCTCGGACAGTGGGGTGAACCTGCCACATCTGTGCAGGGTTATTTGCAAAACAGGACCTTCATAGCCTCTTCTGTTTAATCACAGTATCACGCAATGAGGCAGAGTGTTAGAGATATGTAAAGCCCCATTTGATCTGGTACTGGAGCAGGATAGTTGTCATATAGAAAGTTTGCAATGAACTAGACCTTATCTTTAGTCTTTGTATTGCATACCATACATTGCTAACCTTCAGCTATTATCTCATTTAAAAATAATAATATTTTTAGGGCAAACTACAAAAAGCAAGAGCACATCTATTAGTTCTTTTATCAAGAAAGTAAAAAATTCCCTGGAAACATTTGATCTAATTCATAGATGTTGTATGACTATCAAATGCTCTGCATTAAATCATCTAGGCAGAAGAGACAGACGTGGGAGCATTTGTTCTGGACTGTACCTGTATTGCACTATCAATTCTGAAATGAAAACAGGTTTCTTCAGTGTCATCATACTGGGAAAAGTGACACATATTCATTCAAAGGTAAGGAGGACAAGAAACTGGACATTTGAACATACGGGGCCTGGAACATACATGGATTAATGGGTTCACTTACAAAATCCAGGGAGGATTCTGATGAGGGGTTATTGCAGACCACCAAATCAAACTACAGATCAGGATGAACCATTACTTAAAAATTTATCAACAATATGGGGAAAGTGATAGGTTTTTGAAAGCTTTGGCTTAGTAGATGCATGCTCCAAGTTTCAATCAACTAATGGTAAATCACTATTAGAGCTTCTGATGTAATGCTTACCTCTGTTTTAAAACCAAAGCTCACTCTATCCAACATGAGGCAACTATTTTACAATAAAGCAGATGACTGAATCATTAGACTGGAAGTTGGAAGTTATCTAAAGAGCACTGGTAGCAATTCAATTATGTTCAACACGGGCAAAGAGACGGAAATCTCAAAGGGCTTTGTAAATAGGCAGACAGATCGACAGGCAATACTTCCAGAGGTGGACCCTGGAGAGGTGCCAACCCACCATCCCCAAGATGAATGGTCAGGGGAGGCTCTCCCTGGGTCACTTCATGGGCTGAGAAACCTACACATACTGTGCCTGTCCCTGGCCATCATTGTCTATTCTATCTCCTCCCTGAGCATTGTTTCCAACTCTTCTCCTGGGAGATGGAACTTTTCTCTGCATACAGATGGGATCTGAACACAGCAATCAAAGTGGGATCAAGGGGTAGAGTGGCCCACACTTGTGGGGCCAGCAGCTGGAGGGACCGAAAGGTGTATGTGCTATGCCCATGCCAGTGCACCATCGCTGTTGACCTCCATCTGGGCCAGCCAGTAAGCTGGATGGGAGACTGCCGTGAGCCTGGAGCGGACACAGGAGAGACCACTGGGTCTGCATGTTAGCTACTGTAGGGTCCAGAAGGTCCAAGTCAGCTGCTGGAGAGATGCTTTTGTGCATATATGGGTACGTGGCAAAAGGAAAACTAGAGGACAATGTGAACAGTTATCACTCAGGCTAAGTGCCTGATATCAGCTGTTCACATGTAGCTTTTTTACTGGTAAGGGGATTTCATCCCAATGAGCCTGATGTGTGCCCATGCTTATTGGGAACATGCACTGAGCATCCCCCAGCTGGCCCTGGGGATGTAGGTCTGCAGCAGCATTTCTTCTTTTGATCAAATGGTTTCATCAGCTCCCCATAACCTGTTTTTTTTTTTGAAAACAAAGAGAAGTACCAGTGGTAGAATTTCTTAGGTGAAAATGGCAACATTGCCATTAAGAATGTGAAGTGTTCAAAATATTTCTGTTCTGTATTTGTTAAGAAGGGGACTGAAGCAGTACTCTGCAAGGTATTGGTCACTAAAAGGAGTGTTAAGAAGTATATAATTAAAAAAAAAAATCAAAATGTAAACAAGAACGTAATTTTCTTTGTATTATTTTCAATCTGATGATATATATACACGAGACTCATTAAAACCTGTTCCCTGTGTTTGGATAATTTTGTTTATGTAGGGGGCACTAGAAGTTTTGTTCTAAAACAATACAATTTCTGAATGCTTCCAACACCACAAAGTTGGAAGAACATTCTTTATCAGTGTTCAGAAAGAAAATCATTCAGCAATGGTGATTTGAGTAGACTGGCTAGTGAGACATCAACTCCAAGCAAAATAACAGAAAAAATGAAATAGGATTCAGTTGATACAGAATTAAGATAGAGAAATAAAGAATTAATGACAATAAGAATCCCTTTACAGGAAATCACAACAAGGAAATCTCTTTTCTTCCTTTGAGTAGATTTTGTTTCATTAATAAAGGTAGGTTCAGAGAACAAGATTCTTGGATTTGTTTTGTAGCGTTTATTGTAGCACCATAGAATGCTCAGAATAAATTGACAGTGTGGACTATGACATGTGTTAGGTGAGGTAAGTGCTAGATTGGACCAAATAGTGAATATTTGCTGGTCAGAGCTTTGTTGTTTTTTTTTTCAAAGGTGTTTTGCTATGGCTAGCAATAGGTCTGATCCTATTCCACATTATCATAAATGAAGTGTAATAAAAATAATCCCAGTGGCACACTTTTAAATCTTCATCTTAGATAAAGTTTGGTAGAATGGTTAGTAGCAATCACAAGAGAACTTTGGATGACTCAAACAAAATATACTTCAATATACCCAAGAAGAAAATAATATGGCTAAGAAGAATAGCGCATCTTTGACAGATTCTCACAGCATCCTGCTACGGAAACAGCCTCTGGCCTGGACAGGCGCACACTCTCCTGGGTGGAAAACTGGTTGGTTGGCCGGGCCCAGAGAGTGGTGGTAAATGGAGTTAAATCCAGCTGGAGGCCAGTGACAAGTGGGGTCCCCCAGGGCTCAGTGCTGGGTCCAGCCCTGTTCAGTGTCTTCATCAATGACCTGGATGAAGGCATTGAGTGCACCCTTAG
>WAAB01002270.1:170307-256561 GCA_013389865.1 Piaya cayana
CATTTCTGGGCCCCTTGCTACAAGAAGGATGTTGAGGCTCTGGAGTGAGTCCAGAGAAGAGCAACAAAGCTGGTGAAGGGGCTGGAGAAGAAGTCTTACGGGGAGTGGCTGAGAGAGCTGGGGTTGTTTAGCCTGGAGGAGGCTGAGAGGAGACCTCATTACTCTCTATAATGGCCTGAGGGAAAGTTGTGGAGAGGACCGTGCTGGCCCCTTCTCCCAAGTGACAGGAGACAGGACAAGAGGGAATGGTTTCAAGCTCTGCCAGGGGAGATTTAGGCTAGACATTAGGAAAAATAATTCACAGAAAGGGTCACTGGGCACTGGAACAGGCTGCTCAGGGAGGCAATTGAGTCACCATCCCTGGAGGTACCTAAAAGATGGGTAGACAAGGTGTTCAGGAGCATGGTTTAATAGAGGACAGGAATGGTTGGACTCGATGATCCAAGAGGTCTATTCCAGCCTGGTGCTATTATGATTCTATGTACCACTCATAGACTGGTAGTGGTCAGCATCAGGGAAAGATGTTACTCCAAAATGGCTTTTGCAGGGATAGCTGATAAGGAATTCGATACATGCTCCTTGGGTAATGCTGTAGGAAAATGCGCTGTTATAACCTCCACACATGTAAGCAGCAGAAGTAGGACTAGTATTGGCAAACTGCCAACAGCTTTAGTGGCCAAATTTTGAGAAGGACATTGGAAAACAGAAGAAGGTGAAGAAAAAGATCATAAAGAATTGACTTTGAGAGCTGCAGAAAATGCATTAAAGTAAAAAACCTTAACAGCTCAAGCTGTTCAGCTTTTGAGAGGCAGGCTGAGAGAAATTTGATTGCAATGTCTAAATTCTTTTCAAAGGGAGAAAACAGGACTGGCTAGAGGGTTCTTTAGTTTAATAAAGGTGGATATAAGAAGAATCAAAGCTAGAAATGAAGCCAAATATTAAATCATGCACCAATTCGTAATTGAAAGAGCAATTAGACATTGGGATAATGTACAAAGGAAAGTCCATTGTCATCACTTGATGTTGTCAGATCAGTAGATGCCTTTGTGGAACACATTGATCTGACAGAGAAGTTATTTTTTTAAATGAGTGTGTTCAGCTGACAGCCAGCCTGGGAATTAGATCTATAGGAAATTTCTATTTGGTTCACAGATCCTTACTTAAAAAAGGTTGTCTCCCTGGTTTGGGCAACAGCCTTCCTGTCCTCATTCGTATTCCTGTTTTCCCAATGGCAGACACTCAGCTCTGCTCTGTTTCTGCAGGAGGGAGATTTCTGCCATCTGCAGCAGTCCATGGAGGGTGCCAGTTTTCAGCCACCATGCAGGGGAACAGAGAACCTGTGCAGCTGTCAGGAGGAAGAAGAGGCTTTAAACTTACCTTAGCCCATTATTTGCTAAAATTAAAAAGCTTTACCTCTAGCAAAATATTGAACTTTGAATGATGAGAAGTACATAAAGCTGTTCATTTCATCAAGGTACAAAGTGGCTCATCTGATACAAGTATTTTAGTTCATGCCTATATTTATATATAAATTCAAGCCTGATAAAGCATTCTTCCTAATATAGGAAAGATGGACACATCCTTTTTCAAATAAAAGAAAACAACAACTACTCATTGTCAGACGGTTCTTGGAAAGAGTATCTGCACCTTACTCAGTTGCCTAGAGCTCAGCAGAGGGGACCCTCCTCTGGAGAGAAACTTCCATGCTCTCCAATTACTAGGCAGAGTATTTAGACCTGAATGTTAGAAAGATGATTAATCAAGTACTCCAAAATGTGTAGGCACAAATGAGATCCAGATAGGTACATGGAATCTGCTGTGTGGGTTGGATCATATGACAAGTTCTGTTCTTTAAAAACCCATGATTCAATACCATTCAACTGAGACAAGGCTTATAGCAAGAAGTATTTTAGTAAACCAAATGATATATCACAGCTATGTAACATGGCTAATGCTACTACTGAAAAGACTGAAAGCACAGGAAAAGCTGGGACAGGGAAGAAGTGAAATCAAATACAATGTGTGGTCACAGCCACACCT
This sequence comes from Piaya cayana, assembly GCA_013389865.1. Lineage (NCBI taxonomy): Eukaryota > Metazoa > Chordata > Aves > Cuculiformes > Coccyzidae > Piaya > Piaya cayana. The sequence continues at coordinate 172,348 of WAAB01002270.1, forward strand.
GACAGGCTACAGGAGGGGAAAAATCCCCACTAAACTTCTGGAAATTTAGAAGACTAGTTGAACATTTCCAGGCAATTTAGTTCAAATCTTTATTCCTTTAATCTTTCACGAACCAGAGAACAGAAATTGGGCTATCAGCTATCAGTGTCTGACCCCAGTCAGTCACCCAGGATGATCTGCATCCATGAGGGCAAAGCACGGGAACATACTCCTCTCCAAAATCCCAGAATGACTCCTCCTTTCCAGGAACACTGCCAGCAACATGGGTAAGAGGTGCTGTGGCCTGGGTGGAGCATCTATTACAATCCCATGTTTTCCTATGCAACAGGTATTTTCTCCTTGAGGTGACAGTTATTAAAATGTTGAATATTTTATATTGATGAAACCACCATTGTCTTGAGATTTGTTCAAAAGCAATTTTTTTTTTCTACAGACATCAGTCTGGACCTTTGATTCATAACCTGCATTGACCTCTATTTGTTTGGTTTTGGTTTGGTCTTTTGTTTTTCCCTGCTGAGGGGGTAGAGGGAGGAAGAAAAAGACTAGTCACGCTGGATTTCAGGACTTGGATTTTGCTTTGAGGAGAGACATTGCATACACACAGTTTTAAATTTGTTAAATATTCTTTTTTATATCAAAACACTGTCAAATTAGTGTATGTTTATACTTCCACCATACACTAGCAATTATTTGCAACTTTATGGACAACATTGTTTTTTCACAAACTTTTTTGAGGAAATTGAGTTTTTCAACCAAATACCTATAACATCATAAAATCTAGGCCTTCCATGCATAAGCAATAGGTTTTGCTACCTACTAGTTTCCTTCTATGATTCAGACACACAATCCAAAAACACATGGCAGAAAACAAACCAGCTATTGAAGAGCTCAGTGGATTACAGACAGCCTACAGTCTGACTGTTTTTTAATCCGAACTATCCAATGAGCATTTATGAATAATGTACATGTTTATGTACTTATAAATTGTTCAGAAATGATTTGTGAACAGAAAGAAGAGCTATATCTGCAATGCATACTTTTTGTAATAACCCATTTAATGAGAATTACTTCAGGAAAGATTATTCAGCATTAGCTAGTCATCGTACCACGTACTTTTAGGGAACAGATTAGGTCCTTAAGTGGTCCATGAAAAAAGTGGTAATTCAGCACTGTAAAGTAATTTGAGGACATGTTTTTAGATATATGATATTTAAGCTGATACCTAAACACCTTCACAAATCTCAACCATGCTTAATTTTCCAAAGAGTGCTGAGAGTTGAGCTGGTTTATGAGTGTTAAGCAATCAATTCTTGCAGACACAGCTTCAAAAACACTTCCATTTTGTCTGACTGAATTAAAAATTAGTTATTTCATTAACAGAATCATTATTTTGGAATGAACTCCAGAACATTAAAGTTTTAATGTTAACCTTCATTACAGTCCAGAATTTAATTAACCTCTTTTTCCCGTATAAAAGTAGCTAATGCATTTTCCTTGTAAAATACAATTGTTGTTATAGTACAGAAAGCACTTTAAAAAATACAGTGGAATTACAGTTTGTAATATTTTGGTGCATTGAATTAAAATATGTTTTAAGAAAATTATTTTGCTTCCTAATATTGAATACAGGCAGTTGGAGTAACAAGTACTGCTGACTTGACTTACCATGCTAAAATGTTAAATCAATATCACAGGGTAGAAACTCAGCTCTGCTGTAACATGCACAATGTGCAAATAAAAAGACATGTGTTCGAAGTTCCATATTCAACGTGGATCAGAGAATCAATCAGGTTTTTATCTCTCCTAAAGTCTCAAGAGTACTTTTTAAGCCACTCCAGGTATATTTTTTTAATGTTCACCAATGTGAATCAGAAGAGGAATAAGAAAAATGAAACATAAATTTGCTGGTAGCTGGAAGTAGGCTGAATTGAAACCATGGATCTTGTGAGTGGCTCTACTTCTGATGCCCATTATCTTCAAATCATGACTGAAAAGTCTCTAAATGCATGCATTGTGCATCTAGTCAAATTTCACTACATTTTTCTAGTGTCATATAGATACAATTTGATAGTAGATCCTTATGATTGCAGTTTGTCTTTGTTCTGAGTGAGAACAGAAAATTTCTAGATGTAACGTATAGGAAAAAACCACATCAATTAATCATTTTATTGAACATCTCAGTATTAACTATTAGCCATTTCTTTAACATACAAAACAAAACCAAATGCAGTATAAAATTTAAAAAGTGGATCCTGTAACAGGGTATTTCAGCAGGAAAACTCTAGAATTTTTTTTCAGTTTACTGGAGAAACACTTTATTTTGCAGTGTGTTACTTTTGATAAGCCACATAATGGACTTAACAATTCCGTATTCAAATGGCAACTGTGATCTAGATGTTATTCAATGCACAACAAACTTGACCACAAGACCTTCTGAACAGAAAAGATTAAGCATTTGAGGAAACATCAGGAAAAGAGGCCAGAACCTAACTGATGATGATAATAAATACAAATTTATACAGTGGCTTTTACTTATGCAACATAGTCATATCATAGTCATAATCACCATTACTACTGTGGTAAATACTGAATAACAGTATTTCATATTTGTACCAGAAATATACTTACCTGAAAAAAAAATAAAGGAGGTGGGTTTGTAAGATTCAAAATACACATTTTTTCCAAGCAAATTTTCTAGATGGGACTTCTCAGACATAGAGAATTTTGTTTTCTGACCAGCTGTGTTTTCTTGCATTCGGAAAGCACTGCAAGAAAGTCATGCTTTGGGAACTGAATGAAGAAGCTCTCAGAGACTGCCAGTTTACATCGACTGCCAAGGATCTCAGGAGGGTCACATTCACAGAAAAGCCCTGGTTTTAGCTGAAAATTTTCTTTCTTTTCAGTACATTTTCTGAAAAGAATCAAAATGGGAAAAATCAGCCAATATGGAAAGTGAAAATTTGTGTGCTAGAATAAAGAAGAAAGCACCACTGAGCATGTTAAAAAGTAGCTAAGGAAAGCTGGAGTACTATTCAAAAGTAGCTTGTGGTCAGTTGTCTAGACTGTCATGAAAATCAGAAAGAAAATGGGTAAGGATGAAGAGTTCGGGTAAAGTCATCATAAAAGAACAAAGCTATTTATCAAATATATTGATTTATTTTAAGGATATGATCTCAGAGACAGGCAGTTTCTTTCACCTGTCCAGCAGATTATTAAAGGAATATTTTTCCATTTTCTTGTATCGCTTTCAAGTTTATCTCCCACATTAAAAGACAGCTTTTACAGTTTTGACAAGACGTTTAAGAGGAGTCAGACTGTAAAGTTCAATTGTTCATGTTCTCCTGAGGTTATTCTGCACTTGATTTGGAACATTCAATGGAGGTGGCTTTCAATTATGAGCCAAGATTCAGATCCTTGTATAGACAGACCCTACACAATCCATAAATCCTGGAATTTCACAACCATCAGACAGAATCTCTAAAAGCTTTTATGAGAAAATATGGTTTAGGATGGAGGCAGCTGGTATTTAAATTATTCATGTAAAAGAAATTACTCTTATTCATTCAGCAGATGCTTTATTCATATATAGATTTTAAAATTAATAATTCCAAAATACTTGAGCTATATAATCCTAAAATCCACATAGTTTTGCTCAATGACCTTAACAAGCTTTGACATCTTTTTTTATTTCTTGCAAATAGTGCAGCAGTATTTGCCAACTGTCATTTTGGTTAAACAGTACAACAGATAAAGGAAAAAAATGCCAAGGTCCACTGACAAGTAGATGTCATCAAACTGTTCTCTCTTTCTTTACATCAGTGTAGGCTCCAGAATCTTTCAATGGGAAAACCCTATAGACTAGTCCAATGAAATGTCTATCTGTACTTCTCACAAATTGTTTTGTGATATATTTTAAAACCCAATATATGGGAGGCAGAGATACCTGAAGAGATGGGGAAATACATATTACCTTCTAGTATAAATTGTACAACAAAAGGGAAGTAAATTAGAGAAAACAGGGAATAAAAAACCTCAAAGATTTGCTGGAACATTCTAGGAGATTATTTGAATTGATAAGATTAGCTTTTGCGGTAAACACTAAATTGGTAGAAATGAAGCCGGTCTGTCTTGAACACAGACTTCATGCAAAGTAAACCTGTTACCTCAGGGCACACCATCATTCAGTAAAGGTTTACTCAGTCAAACACTGTTGTTCTTCCTTGCAACCCTGAAAGTATTTTTTTTCCTGTTTTCTTCTTTCCCCTGAAATATTTATTCATTTGCAAGTTTCTCATCTTGATTATTACAGCTTTCTTCTTCCAAGCTTCACTACACTTTTTTTCTCCTCCTGGAAAGCACTACCAATTATTCCTCACTCTGAATGCCTGAAATGGTTAAATTCCACTTTACACAGAATCCAGAAGTTTTGTCTTAACTCTGGAGGCATCATATAACACTTCCTAGTGTTTCAACATACATCTTATGTCTCCTGTCTCATAATCATTTTGTGTAAGCCCATTCCCTACTCATTACCCTAATAAAACCTCAAGTGTTTCCATCTAAACTCTTTGATTTACTTGTCTGTGAGAGGTTTACCAGAAATCGTTGTAATATTTTTTAAAAAACCAAACATACCACATGGAAATGTTTTTGAAAGTTACTCAACTCAGGACTTCATGTATATGTTATAAATACTAAATGTCTTCTGCATCTTTAAATAGTAAGATTCTCACAAGCTTGTTTTCTTCTAACAATGCCAAAAACAAGAAGAAGACCTAAGTAAGTCCCATTCATTTTCCAGTTCTTTAACATATAAAGGTTTCCTGCTGGGAGAGGTTTCTAGAAGGACTGGCTCTTGAGATGCAAGGCTCGAGCCACAGGCCTCCCATCTTGAATGATTTAGACACACATACCTGTCTGCAAGGCTTTCACTGTTCTTCCAAGGTATTCCATAGACAAAACTGGTAACAATAGGTTTTTCATTAAGAGTTCAAAAATGGGAGCTATGAGATGAGAATAATTCATGCTTGCTAAGTGCCAGCATTCAGTCAGAAAATACAAATGAATCTTCAAGTCCATAAGCTTCTGTGCTTGTCCAAGCTAACTGAACACCTATCTTTCTGCAAAAGCTTTTCAAATACTTGCAGCTAGGAATCACTCTCAGCACATCATCTAATTTCCAATTCTAGAGCAAGACTTCATGATGGAAAGCAACCCTAGATTCATTTTTCATTTCTATAAAGGAGTTGTCTAAGCTTCAAACAGACCAAAGGTATCTCATGGCTGAACTTTCACAGAAGTTGACCTTGAAGTTGAGCTCTACCCAGGCAAGAGATATGGTCACATTCAGCCTCAGAGTAGGGTCAAGCTGTAACTAGATGATTTCAGGGCCCTGTCCCATGAGGTAGTAACTTCTGTACACAGAGCACATTCACTGCATGCAGATCCTGCATCCTCAAGCATCTGCTGGCCCTGTCAGGGGAAATACAACAAGTTGATTTTTAAGTGGATTCCCCTTACTCACTCTGGTTATTTAACCAGTTGGTTTTGATTTCTAATTCAGTATAGACTGGAAGTACACTTTAACTGCATCAATGAACTTAAACCAAAGTAACTTTGTTAAGCAAAAAATGTAAAAAAGATTTAATAAGTACTTCTACCTTGTAATCTCTTCCATGCATGCCAGGATACTAAAAGTTGTAGCAACAGCCAGAAGCCCACAATAGAACAGCTTGGAGTTATTTGTGAGACCAGTGAAAACACAATTTGAGCAATTCCACCCTGGAATATCAACTTACAGCTCACCCACCACAACTTGGGCTTTTATAGCAGCTTGGAAATCTTGCTTTTGTCAAGGTACCTTTCCTACATACAGCCTGAATGTCAGAACACTGGGAATGTACATACTCCACAGCTCTAGCTAGCATGACCCAGAATCAATAAAAGATTATTAAAAGAAAAACCTTACACCTCACCTTCTGCTCCAGTCACTTCTGGTTTCTGGTCCAAATTCCCCATCCCCAACAGATGAAATATTTACTCACCCAATGCACAGATGTGTTATGAGGATCTGTTATAACTAACTACTTGAATATTTAAAGTGCTATTCTTGAAGTCCTATTATTATAATCAGTAAATTTGAATCTGATTTTATTTATGCTTCTGACATTTGCTTTCCAGATTTTATTAGGGCTTATAAGTAATAAAAATCTGCTGCTGCTGGGCCCTGTTATCCACTTCCAAGAGATAACTCAGGTGCTCTTAGACTCTTCAGATTTGTTGAAGTCAGAGCCACTTAACAATTTTACTGAACTGCTTTGAATCAGAACTTTCCGTAAAAAGAGAAATGACATTTTTATCTTACTTAGTGTTCTTTCAGTAGTGAAGAATTAGTTTTATGTCACTGTAACAATAGCAACGTTCATTCTTTCAGTGAAGAAAGAAGGGACTCCCAGATCTCTGCAGTGATCACTGCCCTGTTACTTTGGTTAAACGTGTGCCTCCAGAGTACTACAACAGCTTCAGCAGCTGGGTGCAAAAAAGGTGATCTCTCATCTGATGCTTCTGAGTCAGGCTATTTTATACACAGTGGAAATTGTCTGCAGATAATAAAAAGGAGAAATAATAGCTCTGCAGAGATGGTTCTCTTAGAAGTTTTGGCAGACTAGTCTATTTCATTCATATGCTTTGGAAAAGCTTTGACTTTTTGACATAAAATAGCCAAGTTTCATTATTTCCCTGCATGCAACCAAAAGCCCACTAGTGATAGTCATGGTCTCAGTCCTCAGACTAAGTGTGTTTTGGGAGTGACAAGGAGTTGACTGAAAGTCTGTCTATGTTACTCTCCGTTGGTTGTCTATTGAAGATAATATTTTAATAATAGTATATCTTCCCAGATTAAATAAGATATTTTAACTTAGTCACACATCAGTTCTCTAATATTGATAAAACCCCTTTGGTCTTCATATTCAAGTCTCTCTCTTTCGCTGTGTGAACAAAACAAATTCATTTTCTCTGACCTCTCTTCCTCATTCACATGCATGCACTCACATGCACAAACACACACACCCCTCAATGCTTTCAAGTAGCTCCCATCCCAGTAAATCCTATGCTCTAAGCATGGACAATCATGCTAAACCAGCCACAGTACATTTAGAGTACTTAGGAGAAGGCATTTGGTTCAATAGGTGAACTTTGAAATGACAAAAGTACTGGAGTTGTGGCATTTTCTCTTGCATTTTCTCTTCTTCTTGTCTACTTATCCAGCACGGAGAGGAATTGAGGATTAGGAAAAATGTTGATTTGTACCAACTAAGGATCCAATCCCTTGTTTTCTACTTTCTGTTTAATTTGTATTATTTACACTGAATCATAAAGTAATGGGCTGCAGGAAGTTGTCTAGCCCACACATACACCCGACCCCACTCACCCATTTCATGTAAAATTATATCCATAAGTTTTCCTGGTTGCACTTTATATATGTATGAAAAGAGAGGACAGAAAGCCTGCTGAGATCATGATCTGGATTCCAATTTAGAATCAATAAGGAGTGCATAGGAGAATCTTTGTGTAATATTCAAATATATAATGTATGAAAGAGCTAAGCAATAAAGGAAGGTACGTGAACAATATATTTATATCCAAATGGACCCCATAGGATCCTCAAGTCCTGATACACTGAGGTATCTGCATAATTTTAAATTTTTTGAGCTACTTGCTTACATACACATAGTTCAGGTACATGCTGAGCCTCCAAGAAGAAAATGCCTGGCATAAACTTTGTCTATGTATAATGAGCAAACCTTCCCTTTTCCACAGGGAATATAAATTATATGTAATTATTCCTTCAACATCTACATGGGTGATTATCTGTTTCTCCGGAGCTTATCGACAAATTAAGACTCTTATATTAACTACTCCCTTTATCACATCCAGTGCTTCTCTGGCAGTCCTGTTAAAAAAAAAATAAAAAACTCATATCACCTCAAAAGAGGTTGAGGAGCAATGAATGAATCTAACTATGTAACTAAGCAACCTGGTTTATATTGATGGCTTGTTATAGGATAAGGCTTAAGAATGCCAGCAGAAATACAAAGGTGTTGACTTCCTCCAGAATATACTGGGTGTTCATTCTTCCTGTTCTAAAAAGCCCAAACATGTGAATTAATAGCTATCCATTAATCTTGAAAGTTTGACATCTGCTAAAGCCCTTATTAGACCTTCAGACAAACACTATAAAATGGTGTTTGTACTAGGATGCCATAACTAGAGCATTAAGGACTAACATTGTCAACTCAGGCAATCATAGATATTCAGACACTTATGGCAAGAAGAGCAGCCACTAGCTATAATTCTAATGAAAACCACAAACAGGTTTAAAGAATAGCTTTCACTGGCTTTCTAGATATTGATCTAGATGGTCAAAAGTGCTCAATTAAAGAAGCTGAAATATCTGTTATGTCTCAACTTCAGACATTGTGAAGGACTTTGCTACAGTGCAGTGCCCTAGCTGAGAAACATACAAGCTTTCAAAGCATTAGCTACTTCTCAACCTTATTATGGCTGCCATCAAGATCACTAGTAGATGATTTCTTCTAACTTAAAATTCTTCTGCATTTAATGACTCAAAAAAATGAGCTTGCTGACAGTAGTTTTCAAAGAAAACCAAACCAACAAATAAATAAAAAAAATAGAAAATTGAGTTATAAAAAGTGTTAGTTGGCAAAGGGTCAGCCTGGAAGCATCATTTTAGGACATTTATGCATTGAGTTAGCAATTATATGTTGATGAGTCGAATCAGAAACAATATTGAATATCAAACCACACAACAAGCTGATGCAGATGAAGAGTTATTCAAGGGATCGTTGTGGATACAAGTACATCTGCGAAGTTATGATCTCTTGTGGATAATTCATGAACAGAAAAAGGCCAAATTAATAAAATTATTCATTATAAATTATTCACCTTCCTTTTTGGAAGTATGAAGTGCAAAATTAAGTGTTTAGTTTTGATTAAGTGAGGAACTGAACATAATAAATACAGCATGTGACTCAATAGAACCTAGGAAATTAACTGCTTTTAGAGGAAGGAGAATAAGCTTTTCTTTCTGTCACTTTTGAAACTTGATTAGCTGTTTGCATAGTGAATGTACATGGAGACAGATCCCAAAAAGGTGCTGAGCTTGTAGAACTCCCATGACCTTAGTTGGCACATCTCAATTTCATCTGCAAAACACCATATGCAAAGTACTAAATTTCGATATTTTTTCTTGGATAAGCTCATAGAATTTGAGAAAGCACTGATGAATAGTAGAAAAACTTCATCAGAAATTTCTCTAGCAACCCCTTACCTTCCCAGTCTTCTCTTCTCAGGGCATGTTTGCCACTGAGTAAGCTGGAAACAGTAGGTTCACAACTTCTTTCACTGATGTTTGTTTCTACATATGAAGACGCTTTTTCTTTTGAAGACCTGTGCTTCCTTTCACTTCAGGAATATTTCATTCCTCTTTCACTCCTTGCCCCATGCACAAAGACAAGTACAAAACTTTCAACTTCAGTTAGACTGAAAAAGAACAATGAGGATAGAAGACTTCTTATGATTTTGACTTTCTAATAACATTTTTTAAATTGTATTTCTGAATAGGATAGTTTCTGAATATTTATCTTTCATCTTTTAAAGTGCACCAGAAATTTTCCTTTCCTCTGTTATTAATTGCACAGCATTTGCTTCTTGTTTACTTGGGATATTTTTTGGTCAGGTGCCAAAGTGACATCATCAAACAAAATCTCCCATTTCTTCCTTTTCTCTTTCCTGCCTGCTGCTGTATTAACTCCAGCATTGTTACTGCTGCTGCAAATAAACACTCCGTGTAGCACTACAATACTTGAAAGCACTGAAACCAAACTCATGAATTAATGACAAGAGTATACAGATTTCCTTTTAAATCTCATTTAGATGTGGCAGGATACAGAGCCATGTTACTTTTAATATATTATAACAGTGAAATGTACGTAACATTTTCTCGTATTAGCATGTTTTTCCAGTTGCTGGCTTCATAAAGTCATGGCAAAGAGTGGAAGAAAGTAAAAGCTGATGTAAAAGCACACAACACACCAACCAGGACAAAACTGAACACAGTGAAAGTCAATGAGAAGTAAGATTAGACGATATCCGTACCATAGAAGCTGTGCAACATGTTGTTGCCTTCTTGAATCTATCCATGGATTCTGGGGGATCTAACTGTACAGAACAAAGAAATGGATGCGGATATATACAGTTGAATTTGTACAACTCACATGAGTAGGACAGTGCTAAGGTCAAGGGAAGATTTGATACTATTCATATTTAAACTGAATCAGTTTCCTCATTTTTTGTGAAGTAGAATCACTTCTCACACACCAGTTTTAGAGATTCAAATAATGGTGGGCAATAAAAAGGGCAACATGCAGGCATAAAATCTTACTGAAAGCCATGGTCAGTGAATGTGTTTCTCTTTTCATGTAAAGGAGAAACTTGCCATCATTCCCAGCCTCCAAGAGACTTTTGCAACCCTCAAGGTGTTTTCACACTTCTCAGCTCTCCCAAACTAAAAGGAATCTTTTCCAGGGTAACAATAGAGTTGAGATTGACATGTTTTATATCTCTGGGCCCAGGTATATCAAAATATGACAAAACATAAGCATTTTCTTTCAAAATTACTTAAACATATTATGTCTTCTAAAAGTGAGGTTGTGGACTCCCATTTTTTTCACTTAATCATCAATCTACAGTCTTTACACAGGAAGGAAAAGTCATCTTTCCTTTAGCCTTTAAAGGAGGAAAAAGCTGTAATTACTTCCTTGCCAAATGTTCTGCTCCATTGACAGGGCCCTCTTTTGTAAACTGGTTGTTTTTCCAAATTCACAGATACAATTTTAGCAATAAAAAATAATTCCTGTCTGCTAGCTTTGCAGAACTCCATTTCATAACCCATCAGCTTAGGAAGTAAATTTAAAGCCTGTCTCCTGTCAAAAGCAAGCAAGTTTTTACCCTTACTCTGTGAGTCTGGCACCTCTCCAGCCTACATCCACATTTAAGAGGAATATTAATTTCTGTTTCTCTCAGTTGCAGCTGTGCAGGGATAAAAAAGTCATTTTTCTATCCTGGCAGGATAGACCACACTTTTTAATTTGTCACTAGATTAAGTTAATGACCAAGTACTGAAATCATTCCTTGGAATGACCCAGGGTTCCATCTGAAGGTGGAAGGCATGTGGTCTCTTTGTGCTGGATCTCCTCTCCTCGTTTTTAGTAGAGAAACAGTATACTTTTCAGGTATTCCAGAGAGAGCCTTACCTAACCCTGTGCTTTGAAAGTGTCAGCAGCCAAAGCCACATTTCCACACTGCTTAAAGATAACTTTAATTGGTAAAATGTAAGCCTTTCTGAGCAGAATACAAAAAAAATAAAAGAAAGTTTTCTGCTCAGCTGAAGAATGCCAGTAGGAACATATTACTTTTCACCCAGTCCTACCAACATAGTCCACATTTTACTTGTGAAGCTTGTTGCTATAGGCACACGCAAACTACACAGAAATACAACCCATGCAACTGGGCATCCCAAACAGGATAGCTGTTGGGGAGTGGTAGGATCACTACATTAGAACAGATTAGACTACGCATGGAAATCCAAAACCAGTCCTGAAATGATGCATGTGTAAAACACCAGCTACACCTTCAGTCTGTCACAAGGTAGGTAGCAAGGGTAATTGAACATCTGCTAGAGTTTGGTCCCATAGTTAGTTCTAATTGGGTTCTTTCTCTCTCTACACCTGAATTGATAGTGGGTGTTTGGCCTAAGCACTGTTTTAAACATTTCTGATGGTTCTGGCACATCCCTTTATGAGGCACCAGATGTGCAGGTACTGAAAGAGCTGCTGCTGACTTCTACCTATAGGGAAAATCGAAGGCAAAAAAATGAAATAAAATAAAATACAAAATAAAACTTGCATGCATACATGCACAGTATTATTTTTTAATGAAACATTGAAAAGTGGGTTAACTAGGGGGAAGGGTTCTATTTTGAAATGCAGTTCTGAATTTCTCCAGGCTTGACAGTCCATCTGGACATTGCTAAATGCCTAGTTACATCAACACATCATGCTTTATTTTAGTTCCCCTTTTTTTTTTGCTTATAAGTATCCCCTATAGTTTCCCCTCAACACAGCATTTTCTGAAAATTCCATGTTGTGTTTTGTGTCAGAATATCAGTGAAGAGCAGCACATGGGTTGCCTAGTGCAGCGCCCAGGCCACTGGGAAGGTAATGATTGTTCCTCTCTTCTGCCTGTTATTTTCTTGGCTCCCTTATCAGCATCTTCACTGGAGAGTTATGTACAACTCTAATTATAGGATGAGGATNGTATTAGCATGTTTTTCCAGTTGCTGGCTTCATAAAGTCATGGCAAAGAGTGGAAGAAAGTAAAAGCTGATGTAAAAGCACACAACACACCAACCAGGACAAAACTGAACACAGTGAAAGTCAATGAGAAGTAAGATTAGACGATATCCGTACCATAGAAGCTGTGCAACATGTTGTTGCCTTCTTGAATCTATCCATGGATTCTGGGGGATCTAACTGTACAGAACAAAGAAATGGATGCGGATATATACAGTTGAATTTGTACAACTCACATGAGTAGGACAGTGCTAAGGTCAAGGGAAGATTTGATACTATTCATATTTAAACTGAATCAGTTTCCTCATTTTTTGTGAAGTAGAATCACTTCTCACACACCAGTTTTAGAGATTCAAATAATGGTGGGCAATAAAAAGGGCAACATGCAGGCATAAAATCTTACTGAAAGCCATGGTCAGTGAATGTGTTTCTCTTTTCATGTAAAGGAGAAACTTGCCATCATTCCCAGCCTCCAAGAGACTTTTGCAACCCTCAAGGTGTTTTCACACTTCTCAGCTCTCCCAAACTAAAAGGAATCTTTTCCAGGGTAACAATAGAGTTGAGATTGACATGTTTTATATCTCTGGGCCCAGGTATATCAAAATATGACAAAACATAAGCATTTTCTTTCAAAATTACTTAAACATATTATGTCTTCTAAAAGTGAGGTTGTGGACTCCCATTTTTTTCACTTAATCATCAATCTACAGTCTTTACACAGGAAGGAAAAGTCATCTTTCCTTTAGCCTTTAAAGGAGGAAAAAGCTGTAATTACTTCCTTGCCAAATGTTCTGCTCCATTGACAGGGCCCTCTTTTGTAAACTGGTTGTTTTTCCAAATTCACAGATACAATTTTAGCAATAAAAAATAATTCCTGTCTGCTAGCTTTGCAGAACTCCATTTCATAACCCATCAGCTTAGGAAGTAAATTTAAAGCCTGTCTCCTGTCAAAAGCAAGCAAGTTTTTACCCTTACTCTGTGAGTCTGGCACCTCTCCAGCCTACATCCACATTTAAGAGGAATATTAATTTCTGTTTCTCTCAGTTGCAGCTGTGCAGGGATAAAAAAGTCATTTTTCTATCCTGGCAGGATAGACCACACTTTTTAATTTGTCACTAGATTAAGTTAATGACCAAGTACTGAAATCATTCCTTGGAATGACCCAGGGTTCCATCTGAAGGTGGAAGGCATGTGGTCTCTTTGTGCTGGATCTCCTCTCCTCATTTTTAGTAGAGAAACAGTACACTTTTCAGGTATTCCAGAGAGAGCCTTACCTAACCCTGTGCTTTGAAAGTGTCAGCAGCCAAAGCCACATTTCCACACTGCTTAAAGATAACTTTAATTGGTAAAATGTAAGCCTTTCTGAGCAGAGTACAAAAAAAATAAAAGAAAGTTTTCTGCTCAGCTGAAGAATGCCAGTAGGAACATATTACTTTTCACCCAGTCCTACCAACATAGTCCACATTTTACTTGTGAAGCTTGTTGCTATAGGCACACGCAAACTACACAGAAATACAACCCATGCAACTGGGTATCCCAAACAGGATAGCTGTTGGGGAGTGGTAGGATCACTACATTAGAACAGATTAGACTACGCATGGAAATCCAAAACCAGTCCTGAAATGATGCATGTGTAAAACACCAGCTACACCTTCAGTCTGTCACAAGGTAGGTAGCAAGGGTAATTGAACATCTGCTAGAGTTTGGTCCCATAGTTAGTTCTAATTGGGTTCTTTCTCTCTCTACACCTGAATTGATAGTGGGTGTTTGGCCTAAGCACTGTTTTAAACATTTCTGATGGTTCTGGCACATCCCTTTATGAGGCACCAGATGTGCAAGTACTGAAAGAGCTGCTGCTGACTTCTACCTATAGGGAAAATCGAAGGCAAAAAAATGAAATAAAATAAAATACAAAATAAAACTTGCATGCATACATGCACAGTATTATTTTTTAATGAAACATTGAAAAGTGGGTTAACTAGGGGGAAGGGTTCTATTTTGAAATGCAGTTCTGAATTTCTCCAGGCTTGACAGTCCATCTGGACATTGCTAAATGCCTAGTTACATCAACACATCATGTTTTATTTTAGTTCCCCTTTTTTTTTTGCTTATAAGTATCCCCTATAGTTTCCCCTCAACACAGCATTTTCTGAAAATTCCATGTTGTGTTTTGTGTCAGAATATCAGTGAAGAGCAGCACATGGGTTGCCTAGTGCAGCGCCCAGGCCACTGGGAAGGTAATGATTGTTCCTCTCTTCTGCCTGTTATTTTCTTGGCTCCCTTATCAGCATCTTCACTGGAGAGTTATGTACAACTCTAATTATAGGATGAGGATGATAACCACCAGGAAAGCAATACTTTATTTTTATACCTTCTGCCAGTAGTTGGCTACTCATGTTGCTCTAGGAAAAGAGAAAAAAATTGTTTACAAATGTATCATTATACAGCAGATCTTAAATTGCACAACTATTAGCTGTTAGTATTGACTATTGTCAAAGCTCTGCTGCTGCCCATGGAAAGGTCAGGCCTTTTCATTTGTGTTCCTTTTATGCAAGGAATACCAAATAATAAAACACAATTTATTGGGCTGCTGAGATTTTTTTTTCCCCACAGACCTGCAAAACAGTGACCAGGTTTGAATCTTCTTTCCCATTATTATAGGAACAAGGTGATTTCACTTTGTTTCCTTTCTTGAGGAAAAGAATTTAATTTCCCATATCAGCATCCAAAATGAATAGTCTTTATTTTCCAGGTAAGCATTATACAAATAGTTATATCTTTATGAGCTGTCTGTGCTTATGTCCCTACGATGTCAATACAGAATGGAATGATTTTGCTCAAAGGCCATGATAGAATAATAACCTCTTACTGGCCTATCAAGCCAGCTAACAATGTTTTCAAAGCACATTTTCCAAGTACCAATATTTTCAAAGCAGTGAGTGCCTTATTTTAAGGCATCACATCCAAACATAGATGTCTGAATGAAAACAATTTGACCTTAGAAATCCTCAATTTCAAATAATGCTAATTTATTTCAGCGT
This sequence comes from Piaya cayana, assembly GCA_013389865.1. Taxonomy (NCBI): domain Eukaryota; kingdom Metazoa; phylum Chordata; class Aves; order Cuculiformes; family Coccyzidae; genus Piaya; species Piaya cayana. The sequence continues at coordinate 187,820 of WAAB01002270.1, forward strand.
TTGCAAACTACAACAGCAATAGCATTATTTACTTATCCCAAGGCAGCATTCACCCATGTTCCACATAAGGGAACTCCAGCTGCTGTTGCTGCAGGAAGAAAGCAAGGCAAGTATATGCCTTACTAGGCTGGGGCAAGACTAAAACTAACCTGGGAGGCTGCAAAATCCCATAAATTCATTTGCTCTCTTCCACGTAGATACAAAAGGAAATGATAACTCGCAATAGTAAGTTTGGCAAACAAGGTCTAAGCAGAATCTTTTTTGAAAGGAAGAAGTTATCAGGAAAAGATAGCTAGGGACTTGGAGAACATTAGGGACTGATTTAGCTGGGCAAAGTATATGAAGTGACAAGCAGGTGTTTTGCATGTCAACATTTTTGAACATTTTACTTTGAATTATGCCTAGTCTATGGCTTCCTGCATGCCTGGGCCCTTCCCAATGCTTCTCTCCCTCCACTGCACCATCTCCCTTTTCCTGTCAGTCCCTTCAGGCTAAAAACATTTCTTAGCACGGCTCCCCTTAACTGGCGTTGACAACCTGTTTGCTTCTGCCAACCCATCCAAATGCAGGAACCTCCATGAAAAATATGACAAACACCTTTCATGATGGTCCAGAGAAAGGAAGAACTTAGAGATCATCATACCCCAAACAGATGTACCATATTAGCCACTGAAAACAATAGTCCAGCCTCTAACATAACTCCAAGGTTCAACTCACATTCCCTCCCACAACCCCTGTACTAGGGCGAGATCATCAGGTGAGGGGCAGGAGACAATTCCTCAAGAGCAACATTTTCAATGGGTTCAGTCACTTTTACTAAGGAGCACTCATTAACAGCTTTGCTCCCCTGCTTGCGGTAGTACTCCTCCATGTCACCCTGCAGGACAAGGCTGATGGTGAAAGGAGGAACAACTCTACGTGTGTGTGGAAAATGCATTAATAAAGTCATGCCTGCAACATCATACCACTAGCCATGCTGCTTATTGATGTGTGTCTCCAAGTGTTAAATATATGCTTTTTATTATTATATCATCATCACCTAGGGACCACTGAGCTAGTAAAGTACCAAAATAAAGTTTGAAATTAAAGGCTGTGGAGCCTATGTCTTTGTGTATATTCCTTCCAGGAATCCAAACATCTGTTGGGCTTGGCAGAGGACTTTGTTCATGCACCTGGGAGATGGAAAGGATGACTTGCAGCATCTTTCAAATCCTTCTGCCTGATTTTCTGTGATCCTGTGGAAATGATACCTTTGTAAGGCAAGTAAGACCATTCCTGCTTCTACAAGTTACTTCTTAAACAGAGTTTTGAATAACATGTGACTGTGATTCAGAGTTTACAGTTATATCAAGGATGATTTTCAAAAATGGTGTGGATAGAGTTTCATCCACCTCTCTCTGAAGCTTCCCATATTGACCAGGCCTTGGAAGGAGGATCAGGCAGACTGCATTTCTGTTTCAGTATGAAAATTCCAGTAGTGCATATCTGTACAGAAAAATATGGACATTGAATACCTTCTCTCACACAGGAGAGCACTTACCATTTCTCCTATTTTGAAAAGTTTCATTATTTTGAGCCATTATACATATTACATATACAAAATAGCAATAATATCAGTCATGCATACATACACTCATATGTATATAATACACATACAAACACCCATAATCATCTGTATAATTACAGATAAAATCTATGTGCATGGCACAAAAGCATGATTATTTAGCTGTCAAATACAGACTAACATTGTTTCTGAATTAAATGACTTAAACTTCAAAGGCTTTGAACAGATTCAATCATTATAGTTGGGGTTTGATAACAATAGCTTCAAACATGTATCCCTTGAAAGATCAGACAATACTCTGTTCTTCTGCTTCAGTAAGCATAGTTTTTATTCAATCATATTTTTGATTTCATAGAATGTGTATAAACTGGTATCCTGTGCTTCAAGATGACCAGGAATCTTTTTTCTCCTCTTTTAACAGTTCTTGCAAATGTTTCCATTTTACCTCAGAATAATTGTTAAAATTCCTTAATTTCTTGTTTCTTTACCATTCCTTTCAAATACAGGCATCTGGGAGCAAATAAATTCATATACTGATATTTGCAGCTACCAAATACTGATCATCATTTTTATCTCTGATCAATAACTTTGGCATTTGCTGCAGTTAGAACAGGAAACAGTGTATCCACACTGAAAACTGGAAAAGGAAAGAGTTATCCAGGGTTTTACTGGTTTGTATCAGTTGGATGCACTGTAGCTGTTTGTGGAAAAAAAAGAGGGAATCTGGAGAGCTCAAACACACCCCATTCATGGGATAAAAAAAATCAAGCAATTGAGGCAGTCACAACTAGAAACAATGTTACTGTCTATAACATCACTGACTCTTCTTTATCTCAGATAAACATTCCCTTCTCCTGTTTGTTCATTGACTCACCTTATAACACGCCCGTCTACTTTGTAGTAGGAATTTCCAAGGACAAAATTTTAACTACACCTGGAATGTTTTGCTTTAATTCAGGCATGTTCATGTTGCTAGGGTAAGAGCAGAGTTTGTACCTGTTTGTTTACTGTCAGAAATTGCAGGTGCATTAATAGCCTTAGTTTAAGAATAAAAAAGAGTTTTTCTGAGAGTAGTAAGTGCCAGGAATTTGGTAAGACAGTATTTGCAAAATAAAACTTATCAATTCTGATTCACTTATTGTCTCAACTGGATTTTTACAGAGTTCTAGTGCAATTATATTGAAAAGACTTTCACAGAAAACCTTAATTTTGAATTAAAATGTCTAGGGAAGTAACTGCATTAGGGTTTGTATTTTATTTTTCTCTAGCAGTCTGAAAAATCCATATTACAGCATTTATTAAGTACTCGGAGATATTTTATTGTAGCTCTGTAGAAAATAGCTGTTTATCTCCCTGTGTCTATGAACTTGTTAAGGCAGTCCTTAAAAACAGAATACACAAAAGGCTAGGGACTCCTCCTCTCTCCCAGAAATTGCGTGTCCCTCCTGGCATCAGTAACTTCTAGGGCAAAAGTTCATGATAAATTGTGTACAGATAACTGTTTCTGCTGCTAGAAATCGTCCTCTTTCTCTTTCTCTTCTCTTCTTCTTTTCTCTTCTCTTCTCTTCTCTTCTCTTCTCTTCTTTTCACACATAGGACCCTATCACCTGGCTTTAACAGGGAACTGTTATCTTCAGCGTAGTGAATGCTCCCACTGAAGTTACATGTGTTTACAGATGTTCACATACACTGTGCACACACACCACAATAAGCAAAAAAGTGCAGAACCCAAAGAAAAAAACTGCTTTTGTTTTTGGGAATACTGCATTAATCTTTTTCTCTTTTCTTTTCTTGTCACTAAATGTAATGAAAACACTGGCTCAATACAGCATAACTCATTAATACTAGAACCTAACGTGATAAGCACTGTTAGAATAGCTAGCCTATTATATGAGAATGAAAGCTAATCTAACTGTTGAGTCTGAAACAAAAATCTATGGTCTTCTTATTTTTAATTTGGTAGGTTTCTTGCTGACTTCATTTTACTGCCATGTTTTCCCTACATTTTGTAGAATCCGAAAGAAGTAAAAAAATCATTACAAAAGGCAGGACACAATAGAGCGATTGCATAGTACCATCTAGAGTCTGTGACTATTATAACACTGTTGAAAAAAAAAAAAAGTGTTTTCTGGACTCTGACTACAATCTATGTGCAAAATCTTGTGGATTTTTTTCCCAGGCCACAGAAAATATATTCTAATATTTTGGAAACAGATCTAGAACTGAGCACTTTGCATCCTTCATGCAGCTGTGCTGGATTTAATGCACTGTTTTCACAGATGCCGTGTTTGGGTTGCTCTATTATCCTACAGCTGATCCTTCAGAGGAAAAATGGACAAAGGGATAAAATAGTATATTTGACTTAATCATTTGAGCACTTTGGGCTCTTTGGTCTGTCAGTGCCTCCTGAAAACATAATTTTCATCAGTCACTGCAGTGAGGCTCATAGCATGTAACTTACAATTAAACATGACTAACTGTTTACAATACTTGAACTTTTGAGCCCTGCCATCCTTGGGCAGTGTTATAAGAAGAGCAGGCAAAAATATGTCAGTCTTCAAGGACACTAGGTCCCTCCTCCTGTTCACAAACGTGAGGCCTTCAGTCTCCCCTTTCAAAACTCCTCTCAGAACCACGCCAGATATCCCATTTAATTAGAAATGTTCTCTCACATTCATTATACCAGCTGGTTTTGGCTCAGGAAGTATATTCTTCTGGCTCATTCCTATACACAGTACCTCTGTTCAAATATGAGACTCCATAAACAGGACCTGCATTTTTTCTTCAGGGGTCCAGCATAATGTTGACTCATAGATATTAGTAACAGACCACTTAGACTTCCAAGGAGACCTTGAAGAGGAATGGACAGACAGATAAATCCTTACCCACACTTGTCTTTCTTCCCTTCATCTCCCCTTCTTCCTAGCTCTTTCTATCCAGCAAGTCAGCCTTTCCTCTTGTTTCTATTCCATTTTATGAATATGTCTGTCCTACAAAGATTTGCCTTCAGCTATTGGTGGTCCACAGTGTGTTAGAATTAATGCAGTTGATGTGTCATAGAAAGGGGAAATGTTGGCAATATATGATTACAGATTAAGTGATGCAATTTCAGGGTCAACACTACAGAAGGCTCTTATGAAGAGACTGACAAGTAAAGATGAATGGCAAATGAAGGCAACTACAGTATCTAGTGTACATTTGCCTTCTCAGAGATCTGTAGCCTGTGCTACCATCTGCTGGTTTATGAAAAAGAGACAGGGAATCTATTTTAGTGGCTCTATATATATTATATTTCAGCTGTTTGTCATTATGAGAAGACTCCTCATTTCAGGTCATATCCTACCTTCAGCCCCCACAGAGCTGTCAATTAGGCTCACTTTTGTTTTCTGATGCATTTCCAACAGCAGGCACGAGAAAGAATGGCAAACAGACACTGCAAAATTTACACCAAGTCCACTGAGTAAATCACATCTTCAGTCTTTTGCAAAAAAAGGAAAAGATGAATCAATGCAATTAGTTCCAGTTTATTCTAGAGGGCAGAAGGTGAAGACAGATTGAAAGGTATTCAATTCTGGTTTTGAATGAACATACCTTTCATTATGCTTCCTGATAGAACTGATATATAAATTGTTGTTCTCCACTAGAATCAATAGAGCAATGCAACTTGCTATCTTCTAGAATGTGATCCAGTAAGGATATATGCCAGGCTTTAAATGTAACTTAGCACACAGTTATGGCCAAGTTACATTAAATAGAGGAAGAGAGAAAACATGAATATATTTCCAAATACAGTATTTTGATGCTACATTTTCTTCTCTTAGCCACATGTAGTAATACACGGACATTTACAGAACTCATAAAATCAGTTTTAAAATCACTTCTTCTTCTTCATCAACTTGATCTATCAGGACTATTAGGAAATGGTTGGCAGTGGTGGGGACTTTTACAGAAGAGTGACCATATAAATTGAATGCCCATAGTCAACCTAATTTTGTAGAATTTAAGGCCGAAAAGATAATGACAAATATTAGCACACAAAAGCTCAGTCCCTAGATATAGGAAACTGGGCAGAAAAGGGAAGAAACTAGTGTGGCTGGCTGAAGATATGCCGGTCAAGCTGGAGAGTAAGAGGGAACTCCACAAACAATCAAAGTGGGGACAGGGAACCTGGGAAGAGTATAGGGACACTGCCCGTTGTGTAGGAATGGGGTCAGGAAGGCAAACGCATGGCTGGAACTGAACTTGGCAAAGGAAGTGAAGACTAACAAGAAGGGCTTCGACAGGTATGTCAACCAGAAAAGGAATGTTAAAGAAAGCATAACCCAATAGATGAATGAAAATGGTGCCCTCATATCCACAAACAAGGAGAAGGCCAAGGTACTCAACAAATTATTTGCTTCAGTCTTCGCAGACAACCACTCTTTTCACCCCTCCCAGATTAATGGACAACAAGAAGGGGATCGTGGAGTTATAACAATTCCCACTCTAGGGGAGGACCAGGTTCATGACCGCCTGAGGAAACTGAACATATGGGACCTGATAAGAAGCATCCCGGAGTCCTGAGGGAATTGGCCAATGTAGTTGCCAAACCACTCTCTGTGATATTTGAAAAGTCGTAGCAGTCAGGAGAAGTCTCTGGTTACTGGAAGAAGGGTAACATTGTGCCCATATTTAAAAAGTGTAGAAAAGACAACCCAGGGAACTACTGACATGTCAGCCTCACCTCTGGACCTGGGAAGATGATGGAACAGGTCTTCCTAGAAGCTATGTCAAAGAACATGGAGGACAGGGAGTTGATTAGAGGCAGCCAGCAGGGCTTCACCAAGGGCAAGTCCTGCCTGACCAACTTACTAACTTTCTGTGATGGTGTAACCACATCAGTGGACACAGGAAAAGCAATGGATGTCATCTATCTGGACTTCCGTAAAAGCCTTTCACATGGTCTCCCACAACATCCTTCTCTCTATGAGAGAGATATGGATTTTATTCCATGATTCTATGTGCAACTGGAGTTGTGTCCAACTTTGTTTTAAAAGGAATCCTAGGACCATAGAATGGTTTTGGTTGGATGGGACCTTAAATATCATCTAGTTCTTTCCCACCCCTGCCATGGGCAGTGACACCTCCTACCACACCGGGTTGCTCAAGGTCCGTCCAATCTGACCTTGAATGCTTCCAGGCAGGGGGCATCCTTAACTTCCTTGGCCAATCTCAGGACTCTGTCATGCATCACTTCAAGTCCCATAGACTTATATATGTTCAGGTTCCTCAAGTGGTATATATTCTTCGGAGAAACCATATAAAGGTGGCTGACACATGCTTGGTTAAGAGGTGACATGCTGCAACAGATACCTTGCAGATGAATCACAGTAAAGCTCTAGTGTATTCCCAAGGGACTGTTTCAGCCAGATTTTTTTCTATTACTGGAGCAGTTTTAATAAGTCTATACTTCTATAAAAAATGCTGTGATGGACAGGAAAAAAAATCTAAACCCATATCTACTAATATATTAAAATCTTAAACACTTCTTAACAGAACATAATGCTAATATTTGCTTTTGGAAGGGAAAATCAGAAAATATCCCATGAGGAAAAGCCAATATGAATTGCAAACAATGCACTGCTTTTCATGAACAAGTATGGAAGAATACAGGAAAAGTATTTTTGACCAAAAATATCATCAAACACAACATCATTTAACACAATAAATCTACTGAGCTCTTCCATACACTCAACAAGCCAGGGGACAAATGAAAGAGTCAGTTTCCAGACACACAGTCACACATCCCTATTACATTAATTAAGTCATCTACAGGATTTACTATTTATATCAAAGAAACTGGAAAAAAATGTTTATGTTATGTTTGGATATATTCATTAGAAAGCAGTAAAAGCACAAGGAAGCTTTGCGATGACAGTTCCCTTTTTTACTACATAGTGGAGGAGGGAATTCGGCTTTTATTTTTGAGACAACACTGCAAGACTGGAAAAGAGCAATTTTTCACTTCCCAGAGAGCTGCAAACAGCTGCAAGGGAGGATACGAAACAGCCACAAATGTAACCATTAACAAGGCTTCAGACACACATAGTAGGGCTTCTGCATGCAGTCAGCCTCATAGCCCAGGGGGCACGATAATGGTCTCTGCTCCTTGAAGGTCCCAGCTCTAAGTTAAACCTCCCTTCTGCTGAACCAGCATTGAAGGGTAAGGGGTGTGTCTCTGATCTGCAGGCACTCTAAGTCTGAAAGACTTAATCTATTGAAAACACTCAATTTGAAGAGCAGATGGCTTTGTAAAACAGCATGGATTTGTAGAGGCATGTATGACGTAACAGAGCATGCTGTACTCATTTGCCTTACTCTTAATAGTTCGTTTAACAATTCCTAAAAATACTCCCCATAAGGGAGATATTTTTTATCATTGATCAGTCTCATTTGGAAATAAGACAGCAGAGGGAAATAAAATCCAGCTCCTAAGATGTTTTACTACTGAGATCAGAACAAAAATACTTCTTCGTGATTCATACACAGCTAAGTGCTACACAGAGACTAATTCTCTACTTGTTGATGTCAGACTCCCAGCAAGATAACTGTGTGTTTCATCAGAGAACCATTAAGAAGATCCAAAACTTAAACAAAAAAAAATAGAAACAATAGCAATAGATTACATTTATTTGAAACCTAAAGAAAATTTAGGAACATTCAGCCTTTGACGATTGAAATTCTGAGATTAAAAAACATAGGAACATAGCACAGAAAACATTTTTATTTTTCATTAATCTGTAATCTAACCACTCTGTCATTTTACTTAGGCAAACCACCACCTTAGAAATCAGAGTTCAGAATCCGAGTTTATTTATAGTTTAGTTCTTCATGTATCCTTCTTTCCCGAAGGAACCAGCTAAAATGAATAGTGACTTCATCATGGGAATACAGCGATGAACATAGTACTCCTATGACAAATAATTAGAGAGGAACTGTAGAGGGAAAAAAAAAAACAAACCCAGTCATTTGTGCCTCTTACAACTTCATTGGTCCACAAAGTCTAGTTTTTGTATGGGTTATTTTGATGTAATGACTCATTTTCAAAAGAAAACAACATAATACATTTGGAGTGTGTATGACAACAATGAAATTTAACATTAAAAAGTAATAGTAGTGCTCTCTCACTCTTTTTTCTCTCATTTTATTCCTGCTGTACATTAAAAAACTGTTCCTTAAATTACCCAAGGAACCCAAGATTCAATAAAAACATTTCCATGAAATTGCCATAAGTTAATTTTCATTTTCCATAAATCTCATAATATTTTTAGTAGAAAGAGGTTTTGTCTTCAAAGCTGATCTCCACAATAGGAGTGCTCTGAGTGGCACCACACCTACCAAAATAGCCACTTAGTTAAGCCATTTTCCTGAAACAGAGCACGTGCCTGTTCTCTGCATGAGGCATATGATGAATCTGTGTACCATATCAGGTATATCCTAGACACATTTCCCTTTAACTGAGTTACTCATGTCTCATTTCACAAAGAATTACAGCCCTTCTCAATTCAGAATAAAAGGCTACATTTGAACTTTTTTGGGGGGTTGTGATTTTTTCAAACGGGGAAATATTGTTTTTCCAACTTGGATCATAATCTCAATTACTACCTTCTTCTGGAGCTCTTCTTCTAGGCATGGAATGACCATTTATCAAGAAAAAATATTAAAACCTCTGTGCCTATTGCTTTGGGGAAAGAAGACTAAAAAGACCAACTCTTCTGTTGCAAATGTGGGTAATATCTTTGCCACACCAGTAAAACTAGTAGTCAAATCTGAACCCAACTAAGTCAATGGAATTATTTCCCCTCACTTAATGAAGGCTAGGATTTCACCTTAAGACTTTTTTTTTAAAAAAAAAAGCAAAATGAAAGAGCAAAGCTTACCTCTATGGCAAGAAAAAAGAGCAAAGAAAAAGGAAAATGGATTTTTTTTAAGAGTTAAAAGGTCATTCATCTTTACAAAAGCTAACAAAACAAATGTCATTAGATGCAGGAGATATAAAAGGTCAAATAAATATCCTGAACATGGAGCTAAAATGTTACAGAAAGACTAAAGGGAGAGGAAAGGCACATCCTTTGAGGATAAAATGATTAAAGAATAAAAATAATTTTGAAAAAAAAGATTCTCAAGGAAAAAAATAGAGTTCATATGGCAAACATTTGAAGTAACAAGCCTGCTTTAGAAAAGAAATAATATCTCTTTATTAAATATCTAAGTAGCAGGAAGCTACAGGAATCACACAGCCTCGCAAACTATTGAACTTGGATTTTGAAACTTGAAATTTCATAGGAACCATGCCCAACAAAAAAAAAAAAAAAGAAAATTCCTTGATAGATTGATATGTCTTTTATTCAGTCTGAATGAGCATTTATAATCAACCCGTGAAAAGAAAAAGGAATAAGGAAGCAACTCTAAAAAGAAAACAAAGTAATGACAAGAAGAGTTTTGTTAATTTATTGATGGAACAATTAACCAAAGAAAGCTTTAGACTATGTTGATCTTTCGATTCAGGGGTAGAAAATTCTTTTAACAATCACCCTAGAAAAGAAGGTATTCACCTTTAGAAAATTTTCTTTAAAGACTAGACCTTCTGGAAGTGTAAAGGGAACACCTGCCCGGTGCAAAAAGGCAAAACCAAACCAAAAGAGTCATTGACATCACCACCAACTTCCAACAAGATCAGAGCTGTCATTAAAAAAGACTTATTCAGGACAGAATTTATATGTTAAGTGCTGCAGGTTTGGGGTCTTATACATAGTAAAATTCTCAGGGAATTTTTTTTTTTTTTGTTCTTCTGTATTTGCTAAATTTTCAGAACTAGAAATCGGCTACATTTTTAGATCCCTCATGGCAAAATATATGCATCATACCATTTTTCGTATGACTTGAGAAGCTGTCAGTGTTCTCACTCCTTCCCTTTCTTGATTCTGACAAGGACTCTGAACAATAAGTTGATCATGTCAAATACACTGCTTTTAAAGAAATATGTGTTCCAGTGAATTTATACCATATTTTATACCATTTTGACCAATATTTTCCAACAGCTTCATTTGTTTTATGTAGCACACTTTTATGCTTTATTGTTTGTAGAACATTAGGCACAATGAAACTTTGGTCCACAGCTTGTGTCTAATTACTACAGTAATGCTACTTCTAATATTAAATTTAGCTTAAACTACAAGTTATACAAAGTTGCCATTTTCACATGCTGATTAGCATGCTGAGATACATTCTGAGGCCACTGTACACATTTGCATTTCCTATCAAGACTGTTGTTTGATGTGTACTTTACATACACAACTAAAACTACAGATAGGAGCCATAATTCTTTCCCAAAAGAAAAGAAATATACTCTCCTCACTGCTGCTACTTCTTCTGATCAGAATAACCTCTGGTTAAAGTATGATAAATGGGTAAGGGTGAGATCAAATTTCAGGTTTGCAATTGAAGTTTCCGATTACTGTAGTTTGTACACTTTGTTCCTCACAATTCTGGTTGGAAGAGACAAAACCAAAACCAACCCTAATTGTCCCAACACAGAAAGCAGACAGGAACATTCGTATCCCATTTCTTTATACTGTGGATGCCACGTTCCCATCTGGCAAACTGGAAACAACATTCAGGCTCCCTAGAACAGCAAAACTTAATCCAGTGATCTCATAAATTAATTTTCCATTCATTACTGCTCATTTCTATGAAAGAAGATATTCCTACGTATCTAGATTTAGGAACATATGATTTACTTATTTTTTAAAATAGACATGTTCGTTACATTCTTTCTACAACTGTTCTAGGGTGCTGCCTGCATGTGTCTTAGTGTTTCACACTCTCCTAGTGATCTAGGCGTATAATGATGGTGTATGCATTATGTGTTCATCTGAGAAACAACATTTTGGAGAATGTTTGTTTGAAAAGCTAAGTCCTTGAAAAAACAAAACAAAGGGGTTTTAGGTTATAGGACATGAAAGACTGCCAGATTTCCCAATATAGTTCTTAGAGTATTCACAGTACACCATTTCATGTCTACAAAGAACTGGAACACTGGAAAACGGAACTCTGTTTTTTGAACTTCCAATACCTGCAGTGTTTTTTGAGAAAGAATTTTAGTTTAGTCCTAGAAATCTTTTACCAACAGCAACACCACCAAAGAAAGAAAGAAAGAAAGAAACAAACAAACAAACAAACAAACAAACAAACAAACAATAAAATCCTCCAGAACATCCAGAAAAAAAGAATATAACCAATTCCAATAATACTTGTCTTGACGAGTATGTAAAAATATTTGTTTGGGTATCAAGCTTGGCAGAAAGCTGGGGATAGACTTTTCATAAAGGCATGTAGTCATAGGACAAGGGTCAATGGCTATAATTTGGAAAGAGACAGATTTAGACTAGACATAAGGAAGAATTTCTTCACAATGAGAGTGATGAGGCACTGGAAAAGGTTACCCAGGGAAGTTGTGGATGCCTCCTGTCTGGAAGCGTTTAGAGCCAGGCTGGACAGGGCCCTGAGCAGCCTGATGTAGTGGAAGGTGTCCCTGCCCATGGCAGGGCATTTAAACTGGATGATCTTTAAGGTCTCTTCCAACCCAAACCATTCTATGACTCTATGATTTTATGAACAGCTAAAACCAGCCTCTAGCAGATTATTACTCTGGATGAGGTAAAATAGGCATTAAAAACTACTAGCTTCCTTGGTAGAAGCAAAGTGCCTGCAGCACCATGTAGTATACCAGAGATAATATTAGTCCATATTTAAGAACCATACTTTTGCTGATGTAAAAAAATACAGCCTCACAGACTTGAGGTGTACTGATTGTGGACCTGGATCATAAAATCTTCATAAATGAAGTGGCTCTTGCCATCATAGGACAATACCTTCAACAGCACTTTGATATCTAGTGACAACCCAAAAGCCCACAGCAAATATCATCCAATATCACCAGATTATAAAATATTAACTGGTGTCCTAGACAGAGAAGTAAATAAAAGAATTGTTAATAATTTAAATCCAGGTAAAGTTATCTTTGTAACAGGACATGTAGGCTGATAAGCATCATTATACACAATGATTTTGACAAACCAGAGTGTATTGCACTGACAACAAGATGCTTAGAGTGTATTTTGCCTTTCTGAAAAGGTGTGGCAAAAGTCTTGTAACCCACCAACACACTCTGACTCAGGAAATGCCACACAATCTGGTTCTCTTTGCTAAGGTAAAATTCAAGCTGACAATGCTTAGTGTGCCTATTTAGTTACAACCAATATATAGGCCTATTCACAAGAATAATACTGGATCCCTATCTCTCCCTTATCTCAGAATAGGATTAAATAAAATCAACATTAAAAAAATGAAGCTGTACATAAAAATCAAGGAGTCAGTAGACACTTCTTCAACCAAAACTTTATTCAGAATGCAAGGAAAATCTGTTGCCTAAGTTTACAGCTGGAATATGGAGATTGTAACACTTGGTAAAGGAGTGCCATGACAAACACAGGATCATAGAATCACAAAAAGACCCCCACGATCATGGAGTCCAACCATTCCTATCAACCATTAAACCATGCCCCTCAGCACCTCATCCACCCATCTTTTAAATAACTCCAGGGTTGGTGATTAAACCACCTCCCTTGGCAGACCTTTCCAGTGTCCAATGACCCTTTCTGTGAAAATTTTTTTCCTAATATCTAGCCTAAATCTCCCCTGGCAGAGCTTGAGGCCATTCCCTCTTGTCCTGTGCCCTGTCACTTGGGAGAAGAGGCCAGCTCCCTCCTCTCCACAACCTCCTTTCAGGTAGTTGTAGAGAGCAATAAAGTTTCCCCCCTCAGCCTCCTCTTCTCAAGGCTAAACAACCCCAGCTCTCTCAGGTGCTCCCCGTAAGACTTGTTCTCCAGCCCCTTCACCATCTTTGTTGCTCTTCTCTGGACTCGCTCTAGAGCCTCAACATCCCTCTTGTGGTGAGGGGCCCAGAACTGAACACAGTATTTGAGATGAGGTCTCACCAGGTCTGAGTACAGAGGAAGAATAACCTCCCTGGACCTGCTGGTCACACTTTCTGATCCAAACCAAGATGCCATTGGTTTTCAAAGGCCTTCATCCTTCAAAGCCATTTTGGAATAAACTGGGAAACATATAATAGTGCAACAGAGCCTGCAATAACTGTTCAGATTGAGAAGTGGAGGAGAATTGTTTCTCATTTGCATAATGTTGACACCCAAGGGTGTCAATTAGGATCAAGCGACTATTGCAGTGGTGGTGTGCAGACACTTAACAGGCAGCAGTTGGCTCCAAAGGGCTCCCACTGGACCTGTGGCGGAAAATCTTCTGGATAAATAGGGAGACAATGGGGATTTTTATTTAAATGGGTATTGTTTTGTCTCAGACTTTGAATTTGTAGTGAATNGTTACCTGATTCTCTTTGCATGTGTTTCATGGTAGCACTCAAGATCACCTATTCCATGACTTTACCCAGCACTAAGATCACTCCACAAGCTTCTTTAACAGGGTACTTACTTGTTAATTTGCTGCTATCTGTAGGGAAAAAAAACCCAAACCCTTTTAAAATAATCATGAGTTTAGATTGTTACTGCCTCCAGATTTTCTTGTCTGAAAAATGAGACAAATTTGGACAAAAAGAGAAATAAGTTCAGAAAAATGAGTTCTGTCTATAGTAGATAAACTATCACAAGAAGTGTTAGTTTCTTAGTACTTCAAATGCCAATCTGTGATAACCATCAGCAGATGATGAATAATGGATCCTTTGGCTCCAGAAGTGTTTTGAAGGGGAAGCCATTGGAGAACCAGCACTCCAACAGCATCCCTAAATTTCAGTTTAACAACCCAATTAACAAAAAAACTTGGAGATTTTAAAACTCAAAAGCAGCTTCATGATACATGATGACTTCTGAAAGAAGTAAAAGAAGTTTCTGCTACGATCCATTAATTTAAACTTTCACCCCCGATATCTTGTTTAAAGAACTATAGATGAGCATTTGAACGTGACCTGCTTTGCTCCTCAAATATTTGCATTTACACTCAATGTCATTAAATTTCCCACTCTCAGCTCTTCACAGGACATCAGATTTTTTGCAAGTATTTTAACATAACACAACATCCAGAATAGGACTGTTGTGTTGCCATTGACATCTGAGAGGATTGTATATTATAGTCACCTCTAAGAGTTCATACCAATTTAGCCCAATTTAAATGAGGCAACACCAGCACAAAACCTGGCTGATTCTGGAAATCAGTCACCTCTTTCTGCAGAATCTGGATGCCAGCTGCTGGACAGGAGCCCCAGAAGGTGGGCTGTACCCTGCACTGGCAAATACAGACAAAGCACCAAAATAAAGTCATGACAATTTTTTTTCACTGCTTCTGAAGAGAGCCCAGAATCACATCAGTAGGGGTTCAAGCAAGAGAGTATAAGTCATCTGCGGCCTACATCGATGTGTAATTTAAGTTACGAGTAGACGAGGTCCTGAGGGTCATGGTTTAGTGTTTGGTGGGAGTGGTTGGACTCGATGATCCGATGGGTCTCTTCCAACCCGGTGATTCTGTGATTCTGTGATTCTGTAACAAACTAAATCAGAGAATAAATTCTTCTACGAGCTTCTGTGGGCATTGAGGGCAAAACAGGATTCATCAGAGGGTCACTAAAATGCCTGCACTTCAGATGACATGGCCCTAGCTCTTCTTTACCACTCAGAGTTACCCTTTTTTTTTCTGAGGGAGCAGGCTAAGGACCTCGGGGCCTTCAATGTCCTGATGCACACCCATTAATCCCACACCTATGCCCTTCTCAACCTTTACTTTGAAAGTCTACACAGATTGTAAGTAGAGAGGATCTGTTGCTTCCCACACCTACCCCAAGTTAAATTAACATGTACATTAAAACAGTCAGAACATTTCAGTATATTACAAGAAAGTACATCCAGGTTACTGCCCAAAATTTGTAACTGCATTTGCAGCTAGATGCTAACATTGCATGCTGCAGCTACCTCCAATATTTATGCGTACTTTTGTGGTCATCTTGCTCCTAAAAGCGGTTGAATCTTTTGACGAACTACACAATTTTGCACAATACTAGTAATGCTTGTAAATGTAGAGGATGACATAGATTGATATGTTCACACAGGATGTTAACTCAAATGACTTCATGTTCCCTTCTGACCTCAACATCTGTTAATGTAAAACTTTATGTGTAAAGGAAGTTCTGATTTGCTAAAAATGTTAAAATACTGATAACCCAGAAGCAGGTATGACAGCACTGATTTTCCTCAGAAGAAATACCTTAGATTCAAGAAATAGTCTTCTAACAACCAAATGACAGTTCTGTCTTTCTTGGGGAAGTTTTAGAATTAGATCTTAAAATAGTTACATGCATAAATGTATACATAGGTATACATCTATGTAATTGAAGAATTTATTAGCTTAAGAACTATTCTGCCAGGTTATTCACAAAACTTTGTTCCAGGGCTCTAGTCCTTACCCCTAGAATCCCCAAAGCCTGTGGAAATAACTAGAGAAAACAGTTTTCAAAGAAATAATTCAAAGTAACTTTGTCAATGTTTTGCTTATGTGTAGTTATATAGTATGTGTCTTTGTGCTATTGCCTATATTATCTTGTATGTCCAGAGAGAAACAAGGACTGGGCCGTTGCTGGAAGGAAGAGGATGAAAAAGAAACAAACCACCAAAACAATAATATATTTAAGAAAGTATGCTGCTGTAGGGCAGTGCCACAGCTCTTGAAACATAATTTTTTAATACTTTTATCGGTTAAATATTTATGAAGAACATCTACTTGAGTGGGAGAAACACCTACCCACTTCTTAGATGTCAGCCTGTCATCTTACAGGATGTTACTGTATAAAAGGGCCTAAGTGGCAAAATTATTCTAATTCAAGGAAAACCAAATCTCCACCAAAAAAAAAAAAAGGTAATAATCTAGTTAGCACAAGAGTGTGTCAAAGAAATGAGAAAATAAATAAGTACAGTTTGAAATGATACCCAGACCTATGCTGCTTCCAAATCATTTGGCAAATAATGCACTGAATGGCTGTATTCCTGAAGAAACACAATGCCCACCACTCAGACCACAAATTGATCTCTATTTCTTCAATATACATAATTTTAAACTTAAAACATTTGTAAACTTTTCTTATTAAAACTTTAAAATATTATCTTCAGTTAACTAATAAACACAACTTTAAAGAGTTAAATCTACACCATCATACTTCATTGTCTAAATAGCAAGTGGTTTCAGATACATTTGAATTACATTGTCTGTAAGCAACAAAGCATGATAAATAATACTTTGCAGTTCTAAAAGTAGATGATGTCAATCAGACTTGATGTACTTAAAGCTCTTTGAAGAACTCAGGCACACAAATGAAAGAGAAAAGTGACAGACTTTTTGTATGTTAAAAAAGCACTGATATAGCTGTGATTGGTTGATTACTTTCCCAAATTACAGTAATGCCTTGCATGTAACTCCCACAGTTGTCAGCTGGTGATTACAACTACCAATCACAAAAAATAAAAAATCATCTCTGGCAGCTAATACCTTCTAATAAAAGTTATTTGAAGTAGAAGAAAAAAACCAAAAAATAACTAAATACATACTTTCAAAAGTCACAGAATCACAGAATCACTAGATTGGAAAAGACCCCCACGATCATGGAGTCCAACCATTCCTATCAACCATTAAACCATGCCCCTCAGCACCTTGTCCACCCATCTTTTAAATACCTTCAGGGTTGGTGATTAAACCAATGACCCTTTCTGTGAAAATTTTTTTCTGATGTCCAGCCTGAACCTCCCCTGGTGGAGCTTGAGGTCATTCACTCTCATCCTGTCCTCTGTCACCTGGGAGAAGAGGCAAGCTCCCTCCTCTCTACAACCTCCTTTCAGGTAGTTATAGAGAGTAATATGGTCTCTCTTCAGCCTTCTATTCTCAAGGCTAAACCACCCCAGTTCTCTCAGCCACTCCCCATAAGACTTGTTCTCCACCCCCTCCACCAGCTCCATTGCCCTTCTCTGGACACACTCCAGAGCCTCAACATCCTTCTTGTAGCAAGGGGCCCAGAACTGAACACAATACTCCAGCTACGGTCTCACCAGTGCCAAGTACAGGGACAGAATGATCTCCCTGGACCTGCTGGCCATGCTGTTTCTGATACAAGCCAAGATGCCATTGGCCTTCTTGGCCACCTAGGCACACTGCTGGCTCATGTTCAGTCAGCTGTCAATCAACACCCCCAGGTTCTTCTCCTCCTCACCTGTTCCATGACTTTCCCCAGCAATGAGGTCAGACTGACAGGCCTACAGTTCCCTGGATCCTTCCTGTGACCCTTCTTGTAGATGGCACAACATCTCCCAGCCTCCAGTCAAGTAGAACTTCCCCAGTCAGCAAGGATAGCTGAAAGATAATGGAAAGGGGTTTGGCAAGCACATCTGCCAGCTCCCTCAATACTCTTAGATGGATCCCTTCTGGCCCTATGGACTTTAGGGTGTCAAGCTGGGCAATTAAGTCTCTAAACACCTCCTCTTGGATCATAGGTGCTTTGTTCAGCTCCTCTAACTCCTGAGTATGTACACACAGGGAACAACTTTCCTTACAATTAAAGGCTGAGGCAAAGAAGGCATTGAGTACCTCAGCCCTGTCCTCATCCTTTGTCACAGTTGTTCCATTTGCATCCAATACTGACTGAATATTCTCCCTGGTCCTCCTTTTATTTTTAATGTATTTATAGAAATATTTTTTGTTATCTTTCACAGACTTGCCCAATCTGAGCTCTAGGGAGTGCTTAAATATCCCGTGGTATATGCTGGGGCCACCCCATCCCATCAGGAACATGTCTATGTCCTCACATCTCTGTGGAAGAAGTAATTAATCTTATATGGTAACAAGAACTGATGCTACATGTGAGTTTCACGTAGGAACCTCAAGTACAAACACAGAAAAATGTAAACATGCTGACTGCCATCAGTAGATAAGAGCTGTAGCTCTTCTCATCATGATGATGAGAATTGTTGTTTATAACAGTAAGCTTGAGTTGCTGCAGTGAAATGTCTGTGAAACTTCAAATTAGGCTGATGTAGGAAAATCTTCTCCCTTTAACTTATCCCTGACACTTCAGAAAGAGATGCAAGAAACTTAGTAATGGATGACTCTTAAATCATTGTAAAGAATATTTCTTGTGGACAGGATTTACAAGAAGCTGGATGGAGTATACATACCTCATGATGATGATTTTGGCACATTTTATGGTATAAAATTTGAGCTTGCTAGGTAGATGTGAGAAGAACCTGCTATGTCTGTGCAAGGCATATAATCACGCCAGCTAAAAAGCTAATGATAGTACCTAAAAACCATTCTGTCTGACCAGGTCCTAACACACTCTCAGTTTCACATCTCTTCCAGTTTATCTGACTTGTCATCTCTAATACCTTGTGTGTGTTGAGATATATATGGTATAATGCACAAGGCAAGACAACATTATTATGCAGCAAATCCCTTAATTCAAACTGGAGAAAATTCCATACTTTGTGCCAGTGCTATATGGGGCTTATTTATCCTACTACAGTGACTTCTATGATCATAGAATTGGCTCATATAAATGACTGCAAAACATACATGCATACATACATACATACGTACATAATTCTCAGTCCTTAAAGAAACATGAAATCATGAGTAACTGAAGCACAGCTGAAAAAAACCTGAGTTTGTCCCCACATGCCCTATTTGTACATGCACATAATTACTATTTCACCTCACACCTGACTGAGTAAATAAAGTGACATTTTGATTATGGAACATTTTAGAGACTGACAGTAGTTTTATTGATCTACCAAAACATTTGAAGGATTGATTACTACAGTTTCTAGCCATTTATTTCAACAGAGGTGTGGACATCTGACTGCTATAGTCCATGGTAAGTAGGCAAGCCCAAAGCCTAAATAATCTTAATTAGAAATGTACATCTAAAACTCATAAGTGAAGAAAACATTATAATTTAAGTGGTTATTCCACAATGTTTCCTTACTACAGTAACGCAACTCTCATTTTATAGGAAACTAGAAGATTCTACCTTCATACTCTGCCCTTTTTAATCTCAAGGGTAAAACAACTGAAAATCCCCTAGAATGCACTAATGTATATCCAGTAATGAAAACAAACTAATCTCATTAGAATGAGGTGCATAACAGTAATTATGTATTCTAGATAATTTACTTTAAGTTGGCTTCACCAGTAATCCTCTTTCTCACACACCTGAGTGTAACCAGTGCATAGCAGTCCCCCACCCCTTAACTGCCAGTCCAACATATGGAGCTTTCCAGATGTCACAGTAAAATGATGGCCATTTGCCTTTCAAATTGTGCTGTTATCCATGCCTAGTATTTAATGCCTCCTAAGGTTCTTTAAAGACCGAAGAGTGGGAAGCACAAACAAGACACCCATCTTGAGCAGTGCAATTTTATCACTGTAATGTCTTCAAATTGTAGTCTCACCATTATCAGATCCCTCAGTATAATTACCTCAGGAGCCAAGGGTGGGGAGATAGTACAGAACAGAATGTAACAAATAGCAAAATCTTTTGAAAGGTGTCAGTCTTTGTGTAGCACAGATAGAAGCTTCATAAGAAGTGAAAGGGAAGGTTAAAGATAAAATAAAGGCTCAAGACAGGGACATCTGAGATATATTAAATAGCATCTCAGGATAGAAAAATAGCATAAGAAATGACCAGCATGAAACAGACCCAAAACCAACCAAAAATGCTGTGCTCACATCGCATGTGTCTACAAATACCTGCATCACAAAAAGAGATCTTGAGTTTTACTGAGAGTTTCGGTGTACACATATTTTTACTCAACTTCCTGAAGACAATGGTGAAAGAGAACTCATTGTTAAAAAATAAATAAATACAAATATCAAGTTTAGATGAAACTATTGCAAGAACATCACTGTAGTGAGGACTATGGTCCATGACAGGGAAAGTAATGAATTAGTGAGAGAGTATAAAAGAGATTAACTAATATGTTTACATATTGGGCATTTCATTCTTCCTACAGGACAGGGGAGAAGAAAGGTTCCTCCAAGCTGCAGTCCTTAGTTGGACCTTTTATAACTAAGACAACTTCACTTTATGTCATCCAATTCAGAGGGTCAAAAATAAACGTTAAAGCTGACCTAGATCCAGCTTGGTTTCAGAGTGCTGTTTTGTCTTCCTTTTATTTATGGCACCATGTTAAGACCTTCATATACAGACCTCCTTCCAAGAATCTACATCAGACCTTTTTTTCAGGAGTTTGGGAGCTTTTTGGTCATTTCAGTTCTGAAGAAAAGGATAAAGGCAGAAATCATGAATATAACACCACTGGGGGTGGGAGGGGAAGAAAGGCAAGGGGGAATTTCTGTCAGCTGAAGACAGTTTTCAGTGAGAATCAAAAATAAAACTTAAATGACAGTTAAAGAAACACTCTACTGTATTCTAAAGGGGAATAATAATTTTAAATGTGAAGGTTAAGATTATGAGTATGTTACCACAAGCACACTTGTTCCTCAGAAGTGCCTAAAGCAGAAAAAAATCAGCTTATTATGATGTTGTCATTGTTCTACAGTTCCTTCTGGTTCAAGAGGAGGCAAAGTAGAAATGGTCTCTGAATGTCTCACCATATTTATTTCTAAGGAGGAGAGCCATTCCCATTAAGAGTGCTATGCTTATTGGGAACTTCCATATGCAAAATTTACTTGTCAGTCCAGTATTCTCACTCTTTTTTAAAAAGTTAGGGGTTTTTTAACAGGCTATATGAAAGTTTTGGTTTAGAAAACAGAAAATACAGTGCCCTTACCCGGTACCTGAGGAAATAATAGACAGTAAGAAAGAAGGAATAAAACAGTGTTCCAGGCACAAAGCGCTAAAAAAAATGTGAAGAAGCAGCCCATCTAGAACATCCTGAAGAGGTTGATTTCTTTTTCTCTAGCTTCTGACAGCTAATTAGCTAGTGTGTTTGGAGTGGTTTGGGTCTTTTTTTTTTTCCTATTATTATCATTATTGTTTTATTTTTAATTGAACTATTTAAAAAATGGAAGAGAAAAACCAAAATCCTAGATGCCAAACTCTTTCTATATAGAGGCATAAAACTGCCAAAACCAATCAAGAGTTTGGCTGGTTTTAGTCTTTTATTCAGCACATGATGTTTGTAGAGAAAATCCTATGCTTTAATGAAAAGTTTTAAACATGCACCCAAAATTCATTATCAATATTTGAACTGTATAGTACCAGATGTTTTCAACACTTAGCAAAGGTAAAGAAGGAAGCAGAATGGCACATAAAGCAACTCAATGGAACATGTAAATTAGCTTCATTGTACCAAATGCATTAGTGTACATAGTGCACGTTTCCCACCAGCAGTTCATTGGACTAATTTGCTCATTAACTGTTGTATCATGCACACAGAGAAATGAGTCATGACGAATGTTTTTTAATGACAAGTGCTTTATGTAACATACACTACAGAGTAGCCACGTAAATAAGATCACAGGAACAGACAAAGTGCCTCACTTGCATCAGTGAATCCCAAGCAGCGTAGACTCCTACTGTAGATCTGCTTACTCTGGATGAACATGAGAGCACTGCCTACAACACCAAATAAAAAAGACAGGTATAACAAGTCTGTCTGGTCTCTCTGGAGAGAGGCACAACCTCTGACATAGAGCTGAAGTGTGGTTTCATGTTCTAACATCCTTTAAGTTAGGCTATAGGCACCTATTCTATATTGTAGAGATGAAGAAAGTAAACAAATGTATTAATTGTAATATTTGGTAAAAGAAGAATGAATAGTGTATTGTTTTGATTAAAGATATTTCCAAAAGAGAGTCATGAATGCCTGGAATTACCACCGAAACAGCATGAGATAAGAATAATCAAAGACTGCTGCCCACACTGCAGAGGCAGCATTAGCACTCTAGTCAGGAGGACGGAAGAGAAGCTTCAGATTAAAAAGTCACCTCAATTTCAATCAGCTGTCCCAGGTGTTAAACAGAACAAGCCCATTAGAATGTTAATTGTGGTCCTTTCAGAAAGTTTACCTGTGTATTAAGTCCAGGTCTACATGAACATTGCTAGTTACAATTTCAATCGACCTCACTTATTCTCCATCTTTTCTTCTTTTCTCCACCTTGTCACTTAATCTTTTCTCCCCTGTGGCTGTGGTGCTTTTATCAAAATGAGTTCTTTGTGGTCTCCAGCAAGAGCTCATTTTCATTGGTTTTAATAAGTCACCCTACTCAAATGTATTGACATTCATATCTCCACTGTCAGATATGTCCCTTTCAACAGTCAAGTGACAAAGAAAAAACTGCTGAACACGGAGCCTATTACCTGGAAGCAGACATTTGGACAGTCTGCAAATTCACTGCACCAGCAATCCAGGTTTTTATTACAGTGTAAGTCTCAGTATTTTTTAACACATGCTACAACAAATCATTATATCCATTGTACAGGATAGTCTTCAGTGACACAGAACAGGTGTATCTGTTGCAGCCACAAGGATAAGTATTGCAGAAAAAAAACCCCACCAAATTTGGCCTAAGTGTTGTCTTTACTGGTCACTAAATGAATCCTCTAATAGCCATGCAAAACCATAATTACGTCAGGACAGCTTAAAAGCTGGTCTAATTTTCACTGAATTTTGAAAGAGTGGCAAGGCTTTCAGTGTGCATGTCTATGTGTGTGCTACCCATCCCTGTGATCGTCTAACTTCATTCAAATGTGGGAAATGGAGCTTCCTCAGTGTACTCCAAAGACATTTATTGTTATTTTTACAATTTTGTTTTCCCTAAGTTAAAGCCAAAACAAATCTAAAGAGTCAAAGCAAGGTTTAAGCACTCTGGACTAAGAACTGGGCATTAGACCACTCTTTGGAGTGGGATTACTAGTAGAATTTACCCCTAGGGTGGTCATTAAATTAAGCAGACTTATTCTGACACCTAATGTCAAAAAGACAAAGGCAGCCGACATGACACCATCCGTGGCTTCTGCAAGAAATGGAGCACACAGTTTTACGTAAGCAGGTGGGGGTGGCTGGAAGAGTTAAAAAAAGGATCATTAACATTTGCTAATCTAATTGAAATACAAAAATACAAGCTATTTTTGCCTTCTATAGGACTTTCAAAACTGCTCTAAACAACAATAAAATCTCCTAAATATAAGCTTCCTAAATGAGCTACATAATGTTCTATGCTATAATCACCACTGCAACAAGAAAATTGCTCAACTCATTTTTGAGCCAGATTTGTCAGTCATGCTGCTCTGTGCTCTGAGTAACAATGTTCTGTGCAATTAATATCAAATTTTCCAAGGCAGCTCTGAGTTCTGATGTTCTGTGTGCTTTTGTCGTTACAGAAACTGTGAAGCCATACTAGACTGTAATATAGATCAATGATGGGAAGGAGAGAAATAGATGGGGATAGGGGGAATAGAAACAAAGGAAACAAGTTTTGCAGCCAAACAGAGAACAGGAACAGTAAGATAATTAGGGTGTGGGTTTTTTTCAGGATTGCAGCAGCTTGAATTGTTCCTTTTTTTATGTTTAATTACAGTTTTTATTGCACTCGTAAGAAATTCAGCTGCTGAAATAATCCAACAAGCCAAGAACAATTCATTTCTCCCCCTTTTTCAGAAGATTTCAGTTCAGCCATTATACATTCTTTCTTTGTAACACAAAGATGGAACAAAGTGATACTGCACTCTTGTTTATGTTAGGGTCTTAGATGGCATTATTATTCTCAATCTCCGTGAAAAACCTAGGATAAGAAATGAATGAAGGAGACACGAGGACATAAAAAAGGATAGAATTCTTTTTCTTTAGAACTCACTGTGTCTCTGCATTGCAAAATTACCAGTTACGTCAATAAAACACACATCAGGCAATAATGAATATATAGAGACCTCTCAGAGGGAAAAATCACAACTCAAATATAACAAAACATCAGCCTTCTACATATGCTTAAAACCATACACCGTATGCTGAGGCTTCTGAAGAGACATTCACACAGAGGAAACACAAGGATAGGAGAGGAAGTAGTACACATAACACCATTCCTAAAGAGCATTCCAATTTCCTAAATACTGATTACTGTTAAATTTTAAAGCTTAATATTCACCACAATACAAAACTGTAGGTACTTAATATCTGTGACCAGATTAACAATTAAGCCTATACACTGTGAAACAATATATGGGAACAAAAAAGAGGCCATTGAACAGGCAGCATGCACTTGTCACACAGTATTTTCAGGCCTTGATTTACAACCCTGTCCACATGGATAGCCATATTGAAATCAATAAAATTTATATAACTGTTAGTGGACTGGGCCAGCCATGCATATTTTTCATGGTAGGAAAACTGTTTACAGTAACAGATATTTGCATTTAGACTGTGCAAATGAGACTTTTAATTCAGGAATTCTGGGGATACTGTTGGAGAAAGGCAATCCGAACTCTCCCTTATATTTATAGTTAAAATTCAGCTTAAAGGATTATCTGAAGGGGCAACAATTCCATTTTAGCCTGATTTGGCAACAACAAGCTTTTACTAGCTTAAGGGAAATGTCTCAAATGTCACACATTTAAAAAGAAAAAAAAAAAACTAACACTGAACACAAACACACAAACAAACAAGGCAAATTAAGTCTTTCCACTGTGACTGAGGAAACTGGCACAGCAAAACGTGTAAATGAATCCAAAAAAAAAAAGGAAGCTGAATGAAAAATCAGTGTTTATTATTAGCAGAGTGCAGAACAGAATAATAACTACAGAAAAGGAAAATATGCTCAGTCCTTCCCTCAAGATCAGTCATTCAAGGAGAAAATCAATCATTTTTCTAGCAAAGGACAACCTTAGAACATGCTAGGCAGTGTGAGAGTTAAGGTGGAAAAAAGTCCTTAATGGCCTTGTGATGATATAACACATCTTTGACCACCAAAAATGGGTACACTTGAGAAGAAATAGCTCAGAATGTAATATTTCAGCATGAAAATAAAAGTTCACTTTGATTAAACAGGCCTTCACAGCAAGTGTTCAGCATAAATAAGTTTCAGCTCTCCCCTTGAACATGACTAGAAGCCTTCTGTTGAGACACAAGGTTAGCCATATGCCCAAGACTTGAATTTTTAACTTTGAAAACCCTAAGCAACTCCTTGGATTTTCTAAAGGCTCAGAGGGGCATAAAGACCTGCTGGTCTTGGTTTTCTTATTCTTCATAGAATTGTTAGACCATTATTAATAATGGACAACTTTATCTTAAGACACTCCATCTCAGAGAGTGTTCTGTGGAATAGAAAGGATAAAGTATTTTCATGCCCCTTACCTAATGGCATCAGCATTTCCAGCCCTTGGCATTTGTCTCTGCTTTTCTCACTTTCCGATTAGCGTCTGCAGGCACACTTTGAAATAATGGAGTTTAAAAACCAGTAATCTCATATCTAATCCCACCTGGCTGTGATATGGTTTGCCAAAGTTCATATTTACAATAGCGTTGTATTTTAAGGCCCTTATCTTTCAGAGGCTGTCAAAGCCAAATAGAAGTAAAACATTAAAGAGAGAGAAAAGTCAAGTGCTGAGAAAAAAAGTTCTGGATCTGAAGAATAAAATATAACTAATGGGTAAATCAATTGGATCCTTCACAGCAAGCCTAGTTCAGCCATTCAGAGTTTCATCATCTGTGCTGTGCAGTCTGGTGACAAAATCAGAGGGTCCTCTGGGCATAAAATCTTCTATTGCCTCTGTGACAATACTTCTGATCTTCCTGTTTATAATTTTAAGAATTTATCTCCTCTCAGTACATTTGATTAATCGTGAATTTCTGGAGGTAATGTAGGAGGAGGCAGGATACAGTCTTGGGCTGAATGAGGCAATGGCATACCTACTCAGGTGTACAACAAAATAGAGAAGCATTATTGCTGCAGCCAACTTCACCAGGGGATGAGCTAGCACCTCCCTCCTTGCTCCAGAACACCTGTATAGCTGGTAAATGATACAAAATAGACATAATCCAGCCCAAGGAATTTTCATTAATGAATGGAAGAACAGCAAGGTTTACTTATTCAGCATCATATTCACATCTGCCTGTGAAGATGTTAAACATGATATATAATTTTCAGCTTACACTATTACACCTCCAAACTTAAAACTCAGATAAATCTTGGCCACAATCACTCATGTATACAGGTCTCCTGGGCCCATCAGTTACCAAGAAGTAATCATCCCTATCTATCTCAAGTCTTTTATCATTTACAATGGCTGTTTATTAAAACAATATATATTTCAAAATACACTTATAAAAGATTAAAAAAAAAATTTCTCCACCTTAGAATATTCACCAGTATGCTAGCATGAAATGTCAAGTTCTTTTTGTCCTTACTCAGTCTTTGCATTTGACTTATTCGTAGAGATTTCTCTTGCTAACTTGTCATTCAGTTTCATTTTCCCAGACGTTACTGGAAGCTCTTAAGCTTGAACTCTTGTTCATGTACTTAAATGTTCTCTAGTGTCAGAATATCCAAATTTCTCTCAGATGAAATAAGATTACATTCTACGTCCCAAAATAATTTTTAAAATCAATAATTAATATTATTAAAATAATGAGGAAAGCCAAGCTTCTCAGTATTTATTAACCTTGAATAGATTTAAATTTCTTTAATTGTTTTAAACTGGGAGGAAGATGGAATATCAAGTCTATAAATATCTGGGAAGATTTTTCAACAGGCTTTCATTTACACTCACACAGAGCTACTGATTAATTTTTCAGCAGGGACACACAGGAGTTTCAGAAGGCCCAAGGAAAAATTAATTCTCTCAAAACTTCTAGGCTGTATTATAGCATAAGGAGCCACAGCTTTCCCCTTCCCTTAGGTTCTCAAAGCAGGTCTGGAAAAAAATACCCTCCTTGCTCGACTGTGAAGGTCCTGCCCTTTACTTACCAGAAGCAGCTCTTAAATATCTCTAAACCCTCGGAAAAACAACCATAGTTAAATAGACTGAATAATACTTAGCTGTAAAATAAATGTTTCTTTTCTCTCTCCCTGAGACTCACTTCCAATGAGGCAGTGATGAATACAGCAGAGATCAGAGTAAAAGCTAACAAACCTCTTCCCAGCTGCCACTCTCCTTCTAGTTAGCCATCAGCAACACCCGTTCTTGTCTTTGTGCCACAGGGATGCTTGACTAGACACAGCAGTGAGAGGGGCAAAGTTTCAGGACTGAGCCAGCCTTCCACTTTTCCTGTAGCAGAGATGATCATCTTTTCTCCCCTGCAAAAACCATATCCCAATAGGGGATGACAGAAAGTTAGGGTAACAAAAACAAGCAAGAATCTCACTGTAGGCATTTACAGCAAGGATGGCGCAAATTTGTTGAAATGGGCAGTAGAAATTCATTTGCGAGAAATTGATTTACACTCAATGTTTCTAGGATGAGAAGAATAGGGGGAATGTATCTTGGAGAACAGCTGGTAACAGCATGTGTTCCTACTGCTGTCACTAACCAAGAGTTATATGCGTCCACGAGTCTGCCCTAAAGAAGGGAATACAACTTTGGGACAAAACCGGTGTTTGAATTTACCCCTTCAGTATGAAAATTATGTTTTCTAGGGTTAATATACACAAGAAAAAAATGATTTGGTGAGAAAATGTGGGGCATTTTGCACTAGTAACAGACTGAAAAACAAGAAAGCGCAATCTGGGATTATTATTCTATTATGTGACCCAGATAACCTTGGGTATAGCATAGTATTTCTTGTTTATTTTATGATAATTTTTGTGCATAAAGCTTCTCATCTTCATGAGAGAGTATGAGAAGTTGTCACATACTGTTTGTGTGGTTCTTGTAGCTTGGAGTGATAAAGAAGCCCTGAGTAGAAGTAGAAATATCTTCTCCTTAGTAGGAGGCTGTTAATTTGCACCAGATGTACTTGGTCCCTTGGGGTATACTGTTTAATAACAGAGAGGACATTTTGCTACCCACTTTGTTACTTACAATTGTTAAAAACATTTGCTCTAATTTAGTGAAAGAATATGTCTGTATTAGAAAATTGGAGATAAATTGTTTGGTTTCTTGTGGCATGAGACTTATAAATTAAGGAGGATAATTTGGAGGGAGATCAAAAAGGATGAAAACAAAAATTAAAGTCTGAGAGAAGGATTTTCTCCTCAAAAAAAAAAAAAAAGAAGAAAAGAAAGTATGTAATTGAACAAACATAACTATAAGAACAGAAAAATAGAATTGGAAACCCAGGCTCTGTATCTCTGTATCTCAACTCACTTGTGTTCATTTAAACACTGATTTAGTCACAAATGGAATCATGGCTAAAGCATGATTGAAGTAGCTTTTGAAAAGCAGTAATTTTTGTATGTTATATTAGCTCTTCCACTTCTTATTTAAAAATATAAAAAAAATATATTTTTAACCGGAATCCTTTTTTAACCAACACTCTTATTATTCATTGCTGGGCCCTTTGCAAGAATTGAAGGCCTTGTAAAAGATACTCTTTATTCCAACTCTAGACTTCCACCCCTGACAGCCAAGGGAACCGTGATTTTTTTTTTACTAGACGTTCATTTTCAAAAGAGCAAGACTTTATGTTTCAGTCAGGTAGAAAAGAAGTTTGTTATCTCTTCTTTGACAAGATCCTACTCCATTAGAACAGTTTTTCCATACTCAAAAAGAACTTCTAAACACTTGACTTTCAAACTTGGGGCAACTGACCAATTTAAACCAAAATTAGGGATGCAAGTAAATGATCAGTACAGGACAAAACTGGTTTTATTATCAAACTCTGCCAGATGTACATCCAGTCACATCAGACTGTTGTGGGGGCAAAGCCCTTTCTTAGTAGTGCTGCAGCATCTGATGAGCTAATAGAAAGGATAGGTGTAGTCTGTCCTCTGGAATAATATTGTTGCTATGCAATTTCCATTGGTTACCCTTGAAGAAATGCAGCTAAGTCTGTGGAAGTTGTACAAGTGCCATGAAAAACAGAATACAGTTACAGTGGGATTATGTTACTCTTGATTAAAATAATCCAGCTCAACATTAAAGAACAAGGACTGAATTCAGAATGCCTCTGGATGAAAAATTCAGTGCATCTAGTTTTTATGCAATTTAGACTCTGCCCAAAATTTTTACAAGCATAAAAGCAGTTAATGATAGAACACAGCAGCAGGAAACCTGGCATTCTTCACATACTGTAGGTTGGATTAGCCTTAAGCTTTAAAGGAATAAATAATTTCTTGGCAAAATTCATTCTTAGTTTCTTATCTCAAGTTGTACTAGTGATTGTCTAAGTCAGAAGAAACAGAAAAGAAAAGGCTCAAAGGATTAGTACTAGAAAGAAATGGCTCCTCTGCTTTAGGCTATGGGTTGAAATCAGCCTGAATCAGTATTTAAAAATAACATAAAACTTAAGGTTGATCTCAGGTGGGATGGGCTCAAAAGCAGAGTGGGAGTTGCTTCTCTGCTTCTTTTCTCATTCGAGTAGTCTGAGCCATGATGGACAAAGAGAAATCTTCAACTTTTTTTCCTCTGAATGCTGCATCATTGACCACAGATGGGCAGTTATAGTCATACTCTCCTCAGCAGTGCAGTGCTGACAACACGCATATTACAGCACCACATGTAACAAGAGTTCGTATCTAATACAGGTACATAAACTTTGGGGTTAATTCTCTGCAATCCATAGTTCAGCCCCAAAGATAAGAGCTAAAGGGCAAGGGGAAAGTGACAACTATGGACTAGTTAAAAAGCTGAGAGAAGCTGAGAGTATTTTCAGAAGGGAATAGATCTCCCCAAGAAATTTCTGCAACAGTCTTTCCAGAATAAATGGGACAGCTACACCTCCCCTCCTGTTCCTTGTCCCAGGCTTGTTTTCTAGCTGCATGAAGTATATAGGAGAATCAGTCTGACATTTTTCCACCTGTATAAAATCCACATCTAAAAAAGTGTAATGGGTTTACCCTGGTAGAATGCCAAGTGCTTACCAAGCTGCTCTATCACTCCCTTCCTCAGCAAGACAGAGGAGAGAAAATATAATGAAAACCTTATGGGTCAAGATAAAATAAGTTTCATTTCTCTAATGCTGTTAAAGATTTATTTCCTGGCATGCTGTAGGTGCCAAGCAAAGTCAGATTAAGAAGAAGAACTAGTAATATCTTAATGCATCACATCTTCCAGGAAAGGAAGTCTTCCCTACAGATCACACATAGCTCATAGCCACAATAGCTATTGGCTTCCCCTTCAACCCCTCTGTCTCCCTTCATTTACTCTGTACATGTCTGAAGAAGCAATAAAATTATTCCAAAAAGCAAAAGGCTACATCAATATGAATTGACGACTATGAGCTGCTCTGTTAGGAGAAATAAGGACACTTTTCTATATATGTCAGGCTTGTTTTGATCTTCATAAATGCCATCTTCCAGAAATCCCTCATATAATAAATCAATAGTCACCTATTAGAAGTGTCAATTGATAGGACAAAGCTATTACCTGATCAAAGATTCTTACAAAAGTGTCACTGACAGCAAATTTTTAGACTTTTAGTCAGTTCTACAGAAAACAACCCTGTCCCTCTCTGGTGCCAGATTAAATAAGAGAAAATGTAGCCCTAGACACACATACACAAAAAAAGTACAATTTCCTCATATAGATTTAGCTTATTTGAAAGCTTCTTCTTGTGCAAAATAATAGGGAACGCAGCAAGTTCATAACTACCTGTACTGGTTGTGTGGACATTTTAAAGCTTGTCCATTTTATTTTGTGTCATTTGGAATAGATCTGCAGTCCCAAGGTTTCATTCTTGGCAGGTATCTTAATACTCTCTCTAGGCTTTAGCTCATTGCCTCTGTGCTGGCAGCATGCAATCGCTCTGTGCAGCTGTTTTTTCCCTGCTGTTTGTCAGTACATGTGCTCTGGGCTTCTCACAACCAGCTGGCAATCAGCGTGAGATCACAGCTTCTGATCCCATGAGGAAGGCACCACAAGCCAAGGTCACTGATAAAACAATATCAAAATACACAAACCTTTGCATAGCTGCACCACACAGTGTTTGGCATTCCTGTGGCCCATCTTTTACTTTTCTGTAGTAATTCATTCAATGGTTTTGCCACAGTAAATAAGCAGGAAATGAATTTTTTCACAGTTGTTTACCAATACCACAAACCATGCAGCCCAGGAATTCTTGTTGGTCCTAATGCTAGTCAGTTCATTTGTATTTAATCTTTGGCAGGTAATTTCATCTAGCATCAAAACTAAATTGCAAAGAGTATTTTCCTTTATTCAGAAATCACATTGTTGATACCCCATTATTACTTCTTCAGAGTCTAATGAGCATTTCTGCTCTGCTTTCCTCCACGCCTTACAGAACATTACATCTCTTTTATCGGTTGTGCTGCCCCATTTCTTTCTTACCTCATACATTTTGCACAGAATTACAGGATCATTAGGTTTGGATAAGATCCCTGGACATTGTTTTTACATAGATAGATAGAGGCAATCTATGAGTAACAAGAAAATTGGCAAACTAATCTGCAAAAGAGAGATCGCAGTAACCTTAACTTGCACTAATCTGACATAATCACTAGGGGAAGGAATAGCTCAGTGTCATTTAGGCTGTCTGCACCTGACTAGGTCAAGAGGCAGAACCACCAGAAAAGCTGGGCCAAGCACTTTAAATTACTGAAGGCAAACATGTACATTAATGTTCTAAGAAAAAAAACTTCTCATCCAGCTTCTCACATACTTCACCTTAAATTATTTTTAATCAAATCTAGAAAACTAAAAACCCGCCAAACACTTAAATTAAGAATTTTCTCATTGGCCCCAGACAGTAATTTTGTTTCTTTAAATGTAGCTTTCTCATAAGCAATAACTCATGAGATCGCTGCAGAATGGCATAGAGCAGTGAAGTCTTTCTTTGCCATGTGCAGTACATACCAATTTTTTTTTTCAGAATATCCAGAAATATAGCAAAATAATAAGCAAATAAGCAATTTTTTTCTCACAGTAATTTTCGGTGGAGCTCTGTGAAACTTATTCCATAAACAGAATTGATCTGCTGACTGTTTTTCTAATGTAATGGAAAATCCAGATGAGAAAGCTAAGCCCTTTTAAACATGTAAAGCAACTTCTTTCCTATAATTTTTAGTAGTCATGGAAGCTACTAGCATACTGTATGGTTGAAATATTTTCTTAATGTTTGCAATAGTTTGCTATCATATTCAATTTCTTGTTCACTGTCCCTCCAGAGGTATCAGGCCTTTCATCAAGGTAAACATGTGCCACTCAGACACTGCTTATAATATACATCTTTTCTTGTACCCTTCATTAGTGCTTAGTTAGAAAAGACTACATATGTTGAAAATCTCTGTAATTTCGTGAAGATACATACTCACACTCAGAGCCAAGAACATCTCTCAGTTTATTTTTGGTGTTTTAGAAGGACTGACTCAGAATAAACTCAGTAAAGAACGTATAACCAAAGAGACATCTGAAATAAAAGCAGAGATGGAGATGAAACTGTAAGATGCAAACCTAAGTAAGCTCTTTCAACTGTGAAGATGCTCAGAATCCTAAATATGGTACTGATTTTTTTCACTAGACCTTACATATATGTCAAATTTGAAAGAAATCAGCAAGCTTCTGAGCTTGTTTTTTCTCTGAATTTTCCTCTGTAGTGAAACTGCTCTTTCTGTGAACATTTAATTCAGGTACAGCAACATTATTAGTACAAATCATCATCCATGCAGGCACATAAAATACCACTTGTGGGGTAAGAGTTATGGTTAAAAAGAGAAGTCAGAGAAAGAGGAGAGTGTATTTGCCAGCTAATATTGTCTTATGTTTTCATCATTTCCAGAAAGTTTGTCCAGTATATCATACAAGATGACGAAGCCAAATGAAATCCCTAAAGCCAAGATCTGGCAGCAGGAATTTACACAGAGCCTCAAGAGTAATAGTGTTCAATTTATTTTATATTTCCCTGGGAAAATAACTGAGATTTGCCCCATATATATGTTATCATATTTAACATATTTTACTGCAAAAAGGAATCTTTTTAAATATATTTCCCTCATTGCAGTATTCTTCTAAAATTAATTTTGACCTTAATTGAACCTGAGGCTGGGGTTGAAAAGGAGGTGTAAGATTTTATTGCACAAGATCAAGTGTGTGCGCAATTGAGTTTAGTGCTTAGCCACTAGGGACAGACGTCAGGAATACCTTAAAATGGCTTTCATTACTGTGCTGAAGGAGGTAGCGGGATTCTCTTGGTGGAGTGGGCAGTTTTGAAAACCAGGTCAAAGGAGGAAAGTGGGACAAGTGAGTATAAATCAGGAAAGAAATACATTTAAAGACTTACAGTATTCAGACCTGTAGCAATGTTAAGCAACAAAGATATCCAAAACCCCCTTTTAGTCAGCAGTGTTATTTTCCCTCAGGCTGAAAGGCAACAGTTCTAACACATGTAAAAGGCATTTAGCTGTCTAAATTCATTTTCATGCTTAAAGACTTCTCAGAGATCAGATAAGATACCTTGAAAGATACCTATAACACACCTTATAGGGCTCACAATCTTTCCTTCCATTGGGCACCAGAACTTGTCACAACAGCACTGTAAAAATGTTGCTAGTACTCAGACACTGTATGTAGGTCATAAACAGTATTTGACCACCACTTTTATGGAAAACAAATTTGCAGTTTAACTCACCCAAACTCAATTGACTTATTTAATTTTTTTTTTCTTTCCACTATGGGTGGTTTTTCGCTCACCATTACTCCCAAGATATCTTATGTACTTCTTGATGAGCTGCTTGTTGAAACAAGAGATTTTTCAAAACTCCTAGATTTCCTTTTCTGGAGGAACATAAAGGGACTCTCATCACTGTAGTCATAGACGAAACCTTGAAAGCATTCACAGAGCACATCCTTCTTGGGTAAATTGAGCCTTCTTTACTTTTTTTTTTTAATATTCATGCAATTTTGTAAACCTGATGCATTGATTTTTTAAGATTTGGCTATTCTAGATTATTTTTACCAGGCCACATAATACAGCAGTAGAAGAGCAAAGTGCCTAGTTGACTTTCATCTGGACTTCTAAATATGTGTTTCCTATAGATGCAAAAACATTTGGGCTCTTCCTATATCTGCAAAAATACTGCAAATTAAAATAAGAAAAAGTAATATGGTTTAGTATAAGCAATATACTTTAAGCCCAGATACAGCATATATGGTTTATTTTCTAGCAACTTTGTGTTATTTTTATATTATTCATTTTTGCTCAAGTGAATAGGCAATGTTACTCAACCAATAGAGAATATAGCCTAGTATTAGACAGTTTAATTCCCCTCAAAAGCACAAAATATATGGATTTCTATCTAATTTCAGAATATAATCAAGCAATGAAGAAATTCAAAGAACAAGAGTAGGGAAGAGGGCAACAGAAAGATTTACCTTCACCGGTCTTTTGAAATATAAGAGTAATTAATATAAAATGCACAATAACAGTTGCACTATGCCAGATCCTTCTGAACAAAGATGGAATCTGAAGTTAGTCATGTTCATTGTCAACAGTTCCAAAAAAGTATTACAAGCAAGAACTAACATCTGCAGAAGCATTTGTTCTCCACAGTGAGAAATTATCCATCAATCTGCTTGTGATGTTTTCTGTTCTGGTGCTGACTTGTTATCTTCCAATATTTCACTCTATTATTTGAGTGGGGGTGGGGGGAAGAAAGAAAAGGCAACAAAAAACAATGCATATGCATCCCTAAATAAATTTATCTCTAAAACAGAGAGGTTTCTGTATTAGTTATCTTCGGTGACAGAAACTCACCTGTTAGGTTTATGAATGCAAGTTTATGACAGACCAAGAGCCGTTCACTCTGGATTTCAATGCCAATTAAAATTGCAGTGCTCATAGCTACGAAACTACAAATGTAAGCATTAATTTGATCTCCTTACTGATATGAAACCCATTTTCACTTAACCATGAGCATGGAAATATTGATTTGTTGTTCATGAGTTATGCTTTCACTGTGAAATCTGAAGTCATAGTTTTCAGCCTGGAACAAATTAAGATGTTAAATAGCAACAGCAGCTCTTCTGCCTAGAAAAATTTTTAAAAAGAGGCTATTACATGGTGGGAATAGTATCCCGATATTTATCCTTATATTTAGAACATTTATACTGTATTTATTTTCACTCCTAAGTTTCCCAAATTACCAAATCTTTGCTATTATAAAACTTACTAAAGTCATTCCCAAAAAGAGAGTTAAATATAAAGTATTCCATGTTAATAAAGGAGAGATAAGCACTAATGTTAAGCCTTAATCAAAGAAATTAACAAAATAGAACCAGAAACTGACACGCGGAATCAGGACTCCATAACTTATAAAGTTATAAAGTAGGTATGTTTATTCAGCGCTGAGACTCATGGGAGAATCATTTCTTCACTTCTGGATGACTTGTCCTGCTTATCAGAAATCTTTTAACAACAGTCTCCCTTTCTACATAAGTCTTATAGAAATATATTGCTTTAGCTAAACAACTGTTACCCTGTGTATTCTTGAAAGTGTGAGCAGTTTCTATTCCGCTATCCTTCAAGTGTCGGCTGCTTTGGCTAAATTATTTTTAAGTGTTAGTGCTTATCTCAAGCTGCTAAACAATGGTTATCCTGTTAGTACTTCCCCTAGCTCTATATCAAAATGAACAAGGAAAATAAAGGTAATAGGCAAGAATCAAAAAATTCTGTTCTGTTTAACCTCACAAATCTTGACTTTTGTACCATGTCTCTTTAAAAATTTGATTTAGAATGTATGAAAAATTAATTGCTCATTACTCATTGATTTTATTCAGATCAGAAGCTTGGATTCTGTGTGCATGTGGGGAGGGTGAAATTAAAAATAGAACAAGTTCAGTGAACACAATGAAAATAGAATGAGGATACAGAGACACTGTCTCAATAGTGGATCCACATAACACAAAAAAAGAAAAAGTGTAAGAACATAATCTTTGAATAGGTTAACACGTGAGAAGTCAGTCAACAGCAACACATATCTCCTTACTTATAGGCAACGCTTAAATGACCCTTCACTTCATGGCAGTAGCTGACACGTTGCTCAGGTACACAACAGACTAAAGGCTGTGTGGGCATAGAAGACAGAACTGTGCTCTTACCCCAGGAGAAATCACTAACATGTCAGGATTAAAACATGTTACCAAGCAAAACTCCTCTATTTAACAGGGGGTTTTGTTGTTCTAGGGATTGGGTGATCTTTTTTGGAGTTGTTTAGTTGGAGTGGGATTTTTTTCATAAGACGCAATTGCATATCTGCCTTAAAAATACAAGATGTGGTCTTTGTAGTAATTAATAAACATGTGATTCAGATGTAGACCAAAGCAAAATAAATAAATAAAAGGAACCAAAAAATCTGCCTGTTCATACGCTGTTACACCTGAAGCATTTTTCTTAGCATCCATTCATTCAGCATATACATTTTTAATAATCTCTCTCTTGACCTGATTTAACACCTACTTACTCTTAGGAAACCACAGAGTTGCTGTAGTGGATAAAGGAGAATCATAGAATCATAGAATAACCAGGTTGGAAGAGACCCACCGGATCAAGTCCAACCATTAAAGAAACTCATTCAACAATCAAAATGTGGACTTGCATGCCGTGCAGTTATGCTATAGTAGTTTTAAATCATATAACTCAGGTGCAAGAAGACACAGAGATGCAGAATCCAGCAGCAGCTCTCTTTAGCAAATCAGCTGGCCCATATACGCCAACCATCCTCTCAACAACAAAATCAACTTACTGAGGATACCCACACTAAACAATGCAAAGGTACGTCCAGTATCTCCATGTGAATAGTAGCTTGCAGCATACCTGAGAGTTTCCTGGAAGAGCTCAGCTTCTTTTACCCTAGAGGACAAGCTCAAGATTTCTCCTGAAGGCAGAGAGGCACCACTGTACTGACACGGTCTCACCAGTAAAGGGAGTGCCTGAGACAGTCATTATTCATAGAAACGATGCATTGCCTTCAGGTCAGTACTAAAGGTGCTTTAACAGCTGCAAAAGATGTTGTGTGGTCATCAGAAACAGTAGCATAACCAGTGAAAAAAGTCATTAGCCTTTCCATGATGGGGTGGCTACAGCACTTAATGAGAAACCCCAGCACTGAGGAACTCATGCCGGGTGGAGTTCAGAAGCCTGAGCGTGGGTCCTCAAGGTTATAAAAGGTTATAACGACTCTGTTGTGTTATGCAAATGAGGAAGCTGGCTGTTGAAGGTGGGAAATGTGCCCTGGCAGCATGGTTGTGTGATTGGGCTGTGACCAATGAATGCTTGTTACTAGGACAGAATCACCCAATCAATGTTTGGCAAGAGAATTAGCTCAATGTATAAAGGCAGACAATTAACCCTAAATAAACGGCTTCACCTGGATCACATTGATCACTGTGTGTTGTCCCATTTCTTCCGTCATCACATCTCCATCTCTGTTGATGAAAGAACAAAGCTAGGAACCCAGTCATGTGCTAATATATTCCACCAATGCCCACTCTCTGGGCAACTGATACACCTAGAGAATACTTCTGAAGGCACCCTATAGAAAAGTGCTAGTATACCTGAAAGTCACTAAAAATATAACTTCATTAGGATGGTTCCCAAGAACTCAGCCCTTTCTCCTTCAGTTTCTGGGATGTGTCATGGTACAATATCATGACCAAAAGATTTTAATCCAATGTTATTTCAAGAGAGGCCCCTCACTGACAGTACTACAACATCAAGTGACTGTCTTCCCTCCAGAATAAAACAGCATCCCAGCCCAGTGTAACAGATACAGAGATTTATAATTCAGTAAGTGTTCAAGAATTAACCATTCAGCTCTTCACCAGAAAAAGAGACAGATCGTTCAGTGTTAGAATGTAACTGTAAAAGACTCTAGTGAGGCTATATAATAGAGGCTATAGAAAGTTCATCCTCTACCAGCTTCTACAAGGAAGACCAATGACCAATGGAAGTAAGTCACAGGCAGGGTATGACAGTGCAGTGCAACAAAGTGAACAGTACTTTGCAGCCCAAACCTTTACCTGTTTGAAGCATATGCCTCCATTAAATGTCTTGTGTGGCTTCTTTCTTTATCTGAAGTGATCTTGATCTTGCTGACCCTCAAGCAGTGCACACAGTAAGCAGACAACAAGTTCTCCATTTCCATATCCTGAAAATCATGTTTTTCATGACAAGTCATATAAAAAGAGAAGATGAGATGTGGAAAAAACAACAATTTTGCTCTGTTTGTTTGTGTTCTGCGTTTTTTTACCTCATCCTTTCCATGAATTAGAAGACAACAGGAGGGAAAAAATCTGTAATATTGGATTTCAGAACCAGAGATCAATTGAGCATTATTCACAATTGTGCAGTGAACCCATACTTGCAGAGCAGGAATTTTGGTTTGGTATGGCAAAAGCATTTGCCAAGAATGTTTTCATTAATCAAGAACAAAAGTCGGAGGTTCGAAGATGATCAGATACCGTTGTAGTTCTGACCATAATCTGACCATAAGTTCTGACCATAAGGGCTGGTAATCGCCCTTTGCAGATGATACAGCCTCGGGCTCCACTGGGGGAGGGTCGGGCTGGACATTAGGAAAAAATTCTTCACAGAGGGGGTCGTTGGGCAGTGTCAGAGGCTGCCCAGGGAGGGGGTTGAGTCACCTTCCCTGGAGGGGTTTAGGGTGTGGGTGGATGGGGTGCTGAGGGACATGGTTTGGTGTTTGATGGGAACAGTTGGACTCGATGATCCGGTGGGTCTCTTCCAACCTGGTTATTCTATGATTCTATGAAACTTGCATTTAGGAAGGAAAAATAGAAGGAAGAGAAAAGAGAACAATGAACAGAATAAAAGTGTTCATTCCCAAGGTGGAAACTGTCAGTTTCATCTTCTTATCAGTCTGCATAACCAAGTCTGTCCTGCAGAGAATCTTTTCTCCTCAAGGAATTGCAGAGAAATAGACACAAAAGCCATAGCACGTCAGGGCTTATTTTCACACTCCTCATGCTACAGCAGCTGGTATAGAGAGAGAGAGAATATTTTGATGGAGAGAGATGTCTATACGGTCAAGAAAAAGCCCAGAAACATGTGTGAAGGGCTCAATAACAGCAATGTAGCAACCCCGAGTCAGTATATGGTTCCTTAGAGACCATACATAGCTAACAAATGTTATATCAGCTGTATCTAGTCTGAACTAAGGCTGAGGTAGAACCTGAGGGTCAGCTGCTGGCTTTTTGGATGGCCACTTTATTGTTCCTGGCAAAAACCAGATACATCAGAAAACATATTCCACCAGATGCAAAATCAAGAAAGTAGTTATCTAAAAACAGCAACACTGAAATAAAGCATTAGGAAGTTTTTGATGTTTGTTTAAATTCATGCATCTTGTAAACAAAAAAACCCAAACAACCCAACACCTCCTTTCTGTTGATTAAAATGCTGATGGAATAGTCAGTAAATTCCAAATTTTGGACTTTATTCTCTTCCAGAGAAAAGTTAGAGCCCAGAGCATGGACTCACAGGAGTCAATGCAGTGTCCAGCCTTTCCATCAACTTCCTGTGTGACATAGTTCAGATTGCTTTACTCCCTCAGCCTATACCTATGACAGTCATTATTCCTTTCTCTTGCCATTCTAGAATTACATATGTTCGAAGTTGCATGTAACTGAGAGCAAGGTCATTAAGCAAATACTATGCTAAATCCCAACTAACTTTAACCACAGACTCAAAGAATAATTTAGGCTAGGAGGGACCTTCAGTGGTCACCTAGTCCAATCACCAGTTCAAAGCAGGCCTAATTGGTTAAGATTTCTCAAGGCCTTGTCCATGATA
The DNA here is from genome assembly GCA_013389865.1 of Piaya cayana. NCBI lineage: Eukaryota > Metazoa > Chordata > Aves > Cuculiformes > Coccyzidae > Piaya > Piaya cayana. The sequence goes on from WAAB01002270.1 coordinate 228,368, forward strand.
ATGAACACCTCCAAGCATGGAGATTCCCTCACCTCTTCTGGCAACTACCCAGTCGGAATTTTCCATGTTCCAGCTGATTCACACTGTCACTTGTCCTTTCATTGGGTACCTCCAAGAAGATTCTAACTCCATCTTATCAATGTCCTGTGAGCAGGCAGTTGTAGACAGCAACACCTGCCTTAATCTTCTCCAGGCTACAGTTCCTTCAGCCTTATTCATATCTCATGTGTTAGCACTCTGGCTATCTTTGCAGCCCTTCTGCTTCTACAAATGATCTGTGACATAGTTTGCTTCTCCTTGTATATTCAGTCCTTCAGAGCTTTGCCAAGGATGTCCACACTGGAGCAACAACTAACATCTCTTGGAATTGAAAAATTCTAGCTCTCCTTACTCAAAACCAAAGCCCAGAGCTCCAGGAGGAGAATGCTCCTAATGTCAGAAGGTGTTGAAATAATTGCCAGTAACTTGAATATTTTCTATTCTATGAAAAAAAAAGCAGTTTCCCTAAACAGGGTTATAATTTTTAGTGTAGACATTCCATTTTTCTTTTTAAATTAAAACCAGCATGACAGAAACTTTTCTCTCCAGCATGCAACAGAAATGAAATATCCATTAAAATGGCTTATTTTTCCATCCCTTGATCAATCTGCCTTGAAAGACTTTCTGTATTATTTACCATTGGCAATGACTGCATGATGGTCCAGAATACTGGCACATTTGTCACAGAGACTCTGAACCCATGGACCTATGCCCAGTTTTAAATTGTCTAGCATCCTGATTACAAGGGTACCAAGTACTGCAATCAAGGAGATTCTACTACGCAATTTAATCATTTAAGGCTGGGCTTGCTTCCATGACTGTAGTTAGTTTCTGTAAGTCTTGTGACAGTGCCAGAAACATATGTCATGGGATAAGGTCTGGATATGGAACCATTTTCTCAGGGACATTTCTTAAACTACTATTTCATGTTTTATTGCTAATGTCACATGCTGAGCCAGCCACAAATAACCCTGCAAACCACTTCTCCAAGCATGGACAGAAACTAAGTTACCTGATCTTATTCGTTCATTAAGCAGTAATAAATTATTTTACCTACGTTTCCCTGTGAACTTGCCAAGGCGCTAAATGAGCAACTTCCCACATCTTAGCCATTCCCTAATCCATTCTGTCCTCCAACAAATCATTTGATGATCTCTACCTCTTTCTCACAAACATGGAGTCTCCCAATTTCATACTCTGTACCCCTGCATTGTTTCAAGACACATTCCACAGCCCAAATCTGAATTATGTCTCCAGCTATTAGAGGCAATGGCAAAATCCAGCAGTCTAATTTCACTGAGTATCAAAGGAGGTGTGCTTTGACTAAGAGAGACCTATCAGGAAAAAAAAAAGAGAAAAGGTGTAGCAGTATGCAATGGGAAAATATCTACTCTACTTTTCATAACAGGATACTTTGGCAGCCCTCTCTCACCCTAGGATAAGGGTTAGAAGCTTCTATTAGGATCAGCATGGGTTTTGTGTAACAAGGTAGTAAAATAAAATTCACACTTTGGTTCTCATCAAATTGTTCAGTGCACGGTCTATTGGCCTACAAGCTCTAGAGATGCATAACAACCTTACAAAGATCTTAAGGCTGACTGCTTAAAAGCTGCAGAGTTTGCATTCTCTATGTGGAAGTCTTACTCAAAACAACATATCTGCAAAGATCAGGTGAATCAAGTAACAGTTATTCTGCAGGCATTTACCAATCCATTCCACAGTTTCTAATCTATTTGTGCATAGGCATTTGTATCAGTAACTGGTGCAAGGTAGCCCTGAGCAGAACTTTAATGTCAAACAATTCAATATCAATAAGCATCTCATGTACTGAGGTCAAACTACCTGGAAGGAGGATGTCAACTTACTGCAGCTGGTGCATCTTCCTCTTTGCATCAGTGATGAATTCAAAAGATAAAAATTCTGTAGTATTTTCAGACATATTGCCACTGTACATAGAGTTGAAGCACTTCTAGGAGCATCATCACTTAGACACTTACTGTCCAGGAGCAGCTGTCTCAGATCCTCACATCCTCTTGCCTTCTGTGTGTTTTATTCCCTTGAGCAGACAAGAAGCAGAAGCAGGTGCACCACTGTTAGTTCTGGTGCTAGCACCCAAGGCAGAAGTATTCTGCAGGGTTTATTTGCTGTTCTTTCTTTCCTCAGGCAGGAAGATGTGGTCATGGCCTCCCACACCAACGCTATGACATTGCTATGACTGCTGGGGGAAAACAGTTGAAAGAGGGATCTTTCTTTTCTGTTCCATTTCTCCTCTTGCACCATGTGACAAAGATGAAGTGTGACATTGCAATGTCTCTGTTTTCTGCATATAATCTGGATGCTGATTTTTAAAATAACATTTTTAAGGAAGGAGATACCATAGAAACTCCACACAGCCCTTAAACAACATTCAGAAAAGGAAAAGCCAAATCTTATGTTTTCTCTAGAGAGCTGATCCACAGCCTCTTGTACTATTTCTCTGCATTTTCCAGTAAGCCGTTGGACTTCGCAATACCTCACCTCTGCTAGCAGCTGCACTTTCTCTTACTATCTCTTTTGTGTGCAATAACTTTTAATCCACCTACTGTGGTCCCAGGAAAAGGGAAACAATTTCTCCACACTTAGCATTTTCGTGCAGGTAAAAGGTGTCAGAGTGAAGCTGGTAATATTGGTCTTGGGTGAACAGCACTAACTGCAGAGTGAAGAGAGAACCATTAACAAGTAAAGAAGAAAGCAGGAGACCAGGAAAAATTGTAGTCCCAGTTCCATTTCCTGAAGTGCTCAATGGTGCTGCTACCACAAGTTACAAAAGAAGGAACATCAAGACACACCTCTCAGACATGCCTTTGACAACAGCAATAGTTTTGAGAACAGCAGAACTAATAAAACCAATGAACCTATAGTCGATGTTTTCTCCTTAGCTGGAACATTTTTAAATGCTGAAAGCATGTGGCTTGTGCTCCTCCAATTCTTAATTAGGGTCAAGCCCACCCTTCTCTGTTGGGTCTCTTCTTTACCCAAATACCTATCTATTTGGTTTCTTCTTCTACTCTATACAATTGCAGCTGGCTTGAAATCTTTACAACAAAATCAATAGATGGTAACAGGAAGATGTATAGCAAGCAAAGTACATCTGCATAAGGTCCGTTTCCTCAGGAAACCAGCGTCTATGAATTAAAAGGAAAAAAGACTCCCCTCTTCACTTAGTTAATAGTCACTGAGTTCTACAAAAATCCCTGTCAGATATTCCTGTGTATGATTTTCATTTTGCAAGTGGGAAACTGAGGCAGCAAATATCTTCCCAAGGCCAGATAATACCACATTCTGTCATGGATAGAAGGTGGAAATTGCTTGCTCTCTATGTGTCATAATATAGTTACCATGAGATTTTCTCTACTATTTGAGGCTATAAAGCTTTAATCATTGCAGAGGACCATTAAGGTCACCGCTAATCAAAGTTACTTAGCATTTTCATATACTTGGAATATTTTACCCTGATTTCCGGAAGGTTACATCTTCTGTTAGACCTAATGAGTAGCAGAGGCCAGACAACAACTGACTTTACAGAAGAAAATCTGAAAGTGTTTTCAGAGGTGATGTTCTACTCCTACAATATGGTCAGCTACAAAGTTGCTCCCCAAGACCAGTATATGATTTCGAGCTTTGACATTTTTTTCTAGACTTCATTGATACCTATAAAAAATCCATAAAAACTCTCTTCTCCCCCACATCTGCCTCTAAGTTTCTTGTTCACTGTAATATCGATTTTACAGTGCTCTCTGCTAACACGCATTGTATTATACATTCAACACTACTACCTTCTGTAAGTTATGCCATTTAGTATTACTAAATTATGTAGGACTCACACCAAACAGAACCCTTCTGGAAAGTATTACAGTAGCAGGCTGCTGGTCTCAGTATGATTTCCCTGTGATTGCCATCAGCCACATAAGTTAATAATGCAAACAAGTAATTTAGGACACACAAAGAATTCGATCTGCATTTGCAGACACATATGCTTATGCAGAATATACATATTTAAGAAGTCATCCAGCAAATCAACCACATTTAAGAAGACAGAGAAAATAAAAAATTGGAATATGTTTCATTAAGGATCTGAAATTATTTTGCTGTGGTGCTGTATTGCCTTTTTTCCCCCACATTTCCCACATTTTTGTGCAGGGCAGACTTCTAACAGAAGAAAATACCTTTTAAAACAGACATCTTAAAGATTTAGAAGTCTGCTTTTAAGCTCCCTATGGCTGCATACATTTATTCACTCAAGTGCTGCAGGCCAAATGCCTTGTCTTTTTCCAAAGGAATTCAACTTCTGTTTACCTGACACAATCGGTTTATCACATAATTTGAACAACAGTGCAGCCTGCAGGCCATCCCTGTGCCAGTGAACAACGCAGCCATCAAACCTGCTAATCTGACAAGCCTTCAACAGGTTGTCCTGTGCTGTACCCTAAAACCAGCATCAGCATCTTCTGCATTGTCAAATCCCTCCCTTACAACACACAGTGATTGGAAAGGAGTAGGATCCACACAGAAGAGTCACAGACCACAGGATCTCTTGGCCTTTCTGACTCACTGTTTTTCTGCATATCAGTTACACAGCAAAGACCTTCCGTATCAAACCTGTGAATCCTCTGGGACACCTTCACAGCAAGCAAACAAGTAGGTATACCTACCCTAGCTTTTCCACCTAAGTTGCAGGCATGAAGGAAGGAGAGGAGAGAGGCTCGTCAGATGCATTCCCAGTGTGCACTGAGGTCTGGTGGATGACAACAAAGCAATCTGACAGCACAGTATACACAATTCATTCTCTTCTGTTCCTGCCTCCAGCACTGCTAATATCAGACAGGAAAGAAAAACAGTTATCATATCCTATCATTCTAAATATCTCCAGCACTTGGTCATACCATGCTCTGGCCTTCCTCCCTGCATGGTTCTTCTTGTATCCTTGTGTTAATTCGTCTCTTGACTCACACTCCCACAAAGCCACTTCACCTATATTATCCTGTAGCTTTACATCTGTGCTGTGATGCAGTGTATGCTATCCTCACATGTAACAAGAGGATAATCTCTGCCAAGGGCAAGGGAGACTAATAGTTTAGTTTACAAAAAAAAATGCATTACCACTTGTTAGGCTTCATTTGGGTGAGGTAACAGGGAGATGTGTTACCTGTGGTGCAGAATATGTAGGTGTTCTGTTGTGCTCTCCTCCTTGGGTGAGTACGCTGCACAGGTTCACACCAGCAGCTACAGAACATCTGTCATTACCCCTAGAGTACACTGTGCATGAGGAGAGATATTATCAATGGTGGTGTTCACTGAAGAGCACAAGACAGAGCCAGATGGGCAGGAGAAGAAAAAGGAAATAGGGAACTCTCTCTTGCGTCTGGTGTCTTACATGCCCTCTGCTTACCACTTGTGACCATAGCTGTACCTACTTTGGACTGCTTTCAAACAAGAAGGCTCTGCCAGAGCTACTCTGACAGTTTGCCTGCTGCATGATAGTTGCAGATATGTACTACAGAGCTAGAAATTGGAGGAGCAGTTAGCCTAAGGGCAACAAATACAGCATAAGGCAGAAAAGGATGCCATTGGTAAGTGGCAAGAAAAAAAGAACAACTTGTTCCAATCAAAGACATCTACTGAAAGAGAGAAAGGTTGCTAAACACAGTAGAAAGAGAAGACACTGAAAAACTTGTTCCTTAGCTAACACAGTGGCATGTTAACAGCAGGAAGGATTCTCTGTGACCTAAGGCACTGAAATAAGAACCAAGATATGTGGGTTCAGCTTCCAGTTCTGCCAGGTTTCCCGTCTGAACTGACTGGAGCTGCTTATCTCTCTGTTGTCAGTTCTGCTGCTGGGTACTGCTCTTTTAATGGAAGTTTCAGAAGAACTGACTCTGGACCTGCGAGGGCAGACTCTCCCTGTTGGCAGTTGCTGTATTGGTGCTGCCAGAGAGGAGCAGTGGCAGGAGGCTGCAGGTCACAATCACTGCTTGCTGTCAGCACTCACATGCAGACATGTCCTCCACACAGTTGTGGCTCTCAAGTGGAAAACTTCAGGCCTACCATAAACACTGGGGTTAAATTCAGGGCCCATTTTCTTGCTTTTTGGAAGGGCTTTGCACTCCATTTCTCTATTCAGTAGCCTTCAGTCACTCCTTTGGACAGGGGCTGAGGTCTCCTATCTGCTGTGTGGCAGCTAAAACACTCTAAAAGAAGAGGCAGATCCCAGAAAGGCCTTTTTCCTTGATAGTTGTTTTCTGCAGTCTGAGCTCAAGCTGCCTGTGCACACAGCGTTGACACAAGAGCTCCATGTGCCTCAGAATCATACAATCTTTTAGGACCTCTCAGCTAGCATCACTGCACATCCAAGTGGTTCGTTATTTACAACTAACCAGTAGCTGGAAATAAAGGTGATGCACTGCTGTATTGCAAAGTGGCCAGCTAAGGATGTGTTTTCTGGTCAAAGAAATAAATTGGTTTGTGGACATAGCTCAAAAGCTGAATTCTTCTTCTAAAGCCTTTAGCACATGGGATTTTTCCCCGAAGTCATACTTACTAGTGAAAGCTATATAGGTATCACCACAAAAAAAGTACCAAAGCCAAAAAAACATCTTGTTTCATCTTCATCTAGAAAAGGCACTTGCCGAGAAGCCAAAGTGTTGTGTTTCTGTGAGGCACAGATCTGTTTAACAGTCACAGCCTGACCTGAACAATCCTAGCTAGCTCCCTTAGCCTGCCATCAAGTATCTACTATCATTGTGGTTATCTACCAGACCCCTTCCAATTTGTTAAGGTACCAGAGGGCCCAGCAACAGACATGCTATTCCAGATGCAGTCTCACAAGCACTAAATAGAACAATCACTTCCTTTGACTTGCTAGCTATGCTTTATAAAGATTTTATCTGCCTTTACTTTCAACCCACAAGAAGCCTGAAATGTTGTTTCAAAACTTGCCAGTAACCATCAGATTGTGCACAAATGGTAACTGAGAGTAATACTACCATCTATTAAGACTGCCTCCCACTTCTTCCATTACATCTTTTTTTTCTTTTTATTTAGTTTTTCAGTTGACTACTCTTTGGCTAGTTTTTCCTGTCAATATCTGTCTCAGGCTGAATCTTTGTGGAAAATTTCTGTCCAAATGATTCAGCCACTTCTGAGTACATCAGTAGAAGTACCTTATTCCAACCAATCTGAAAAAAAATCAAATAGGATCTGCTTTGGGTCAAAAAAGTACATTTTCCTATCCCTGTGAAAGACTGCCAAAGTCTGGGTGAGTTACAAGCCATCAAATGTCACAGTTCCTGTATGTTCAAATAAAACCCAGCAAACAAACTCTCTGAAAGTTCTGTCTGGACTGGACACGCTTCATTTTCTTGTAAAGCTTAGTTTAGTACTCCCCAGGTTGCACAAGTACAGATCAACTGGATACAACTGCTATGGAGACTCATTCAGTAGCAGCTTCAGGTAAGGGTAGGTTTGAGGCATGGCTTTGGCAGAGATCAGATTTTGAGATTTTGAGCAAACCACTTGTGGAAACCTCTCTTTGCAGGCTCAAAAAAAAAAAGCAGGAACTTAACAGCAGGATTTGTGTAAGACAAAGTTTGCAAGTTAGAGATGATAGGACAAAAGATAGTTAAGGGAAGTTAAATATAGTTGAGAAAAGTTTATTTTTATTATACAGATCTATGAAATTCCTTAGTCGCATTTTGACAGATGTAGCTTATTGTCAAACTTGGCTGGTAGCAAATTCTGCTGCATCTTTTTGGTAAACAACTATCTGTTCAGACTGCTTATAGCAGCAAGAGACAAGCCCAGCTTCTATTGAAAACATAAAATGTTTATCCACCACCTGCTAGGAAGGTTTTTGTTACTTGAAATTTGTCTTTAGAGCTCTGTGGAAAGCAAGTATGTATTCTAAATGTATTTTCAAATAATGAAGCAGTTTTGATGCCTTAAAACATGTTTTCTTCAAAGTAAATAACAGGTTTTATCACTTGAATTGACTTTTAAATGCTTATAAAAAGGTTCAGGATGGAACACTCTAAAGAGAATAAGTTTCTCAATTCCCAGAGAACCAGACTGTAAATCCATTACTGCCAATGGCAAACAGCTACACACATGCATGACCCTGTGAGCACTGATGTGAGCAATTCTGCACTGACAGGAATTAAACCTTCATATTTCTACCTGACTGCAGCACAAAATGGTCATCATCAGGGGGTGTTTTCCCCATGACATTCCTCAAAATGTGCAGCAAACATCCATCTGGAAGGATCTCTCTCAAAAAAAAAAAAAAAGGGGAGGCAGAAGGGGCTGTGCACCAGAAGCCACTATTTCTTGGAGGAAAAGTTGGGTGCTCTTTTGGTGGAGAAGCATTTCCTCAGTACCAGGCTGAACTGGAAAATTTGTTTTACAGAAACCTGGAACAAAACACCTCACATGACACTGGAAACATAAAACAGTCAACTGCAAAAAGTGTTGGTCTGTCTTGACCTTGCTGAAGGTGAGCCAGGCAGTCTGGGAGCAGGCCATTCCAGCCCTCTGCCACCAGACACCAGCATCTATAGTCATTTATAATGGAAGCCTGGCAGTAGAGAATTTGAAAGATAAATAATAGCATACCAGCAAGCATTTATCAACAACAGCATCATTAAAACACTGGAAAGGGATGTTTTTTAGAGGTCTTCATAGGCTTTAGCAGAACTCTCCCCTGCATACTGGCAGCACTGTTAAAAAGAATAGATTTGTGGATTTAAGAGCCAGAGGAGAACATTGCTAGCAATTTTGTCTGACCTAAATATACAAAATCACTTCCAAATAAAATACTTTTAAAATAATGTCATTAAGGTCACATAATCCAGCATTCAAAAGTCTCAAAATGGCAGTATTAAGGTTGCCTGCATGACCTTAATTCAGCAACCCTTAATTCAGCCTCCCTCTGTGTCGCATTATGTGACTGCAGAGAATGGACAAGGCTCCTTAAATAGGTAGCTAATCAGCTTCTACTTTTGCCCTTGCTTGACTTGTATCTCAGAGCAGCAGCTAACACATACCTCATAAACCTAGCCCCAGAAATCCCTGTCATTTTACAGGTCATTACAGGCCCAGAGCAATGCCTTTGGTGACCCTAGACTGCAGCACTCCTAGGGAATTCAGAAACAGTATCTGAGGGTGAGACTGAAGGAATGGGAAAGGCACAGACCAGGTATTTAGAGCCCTTTTGAAACCTGACTGCCATTTCAAGAGTCTAAATCCAAAACTTACTTAGAACATCTGGATCACCATTTTTAACCTTCTCAGCTTGCAATCCTTTACTGGTAAAAAACCACCTGCTTCTAGATGTTCACAAAAGAGCTTGTGCCCAGGCAACACTGTGTTTCTCAGCAGTGATCTCACAACCACACTCCAAAAGAAATCCCATACTTACTCCTTCTCTCCTTCATGGTCCACTATGGTAATATATTCATAAGTATGGACAAAGGCCGGGGGGAGAGGTAGTGTGTCTATCCCACACTTTACCACACCCTTCAGCACTCTGGTCAGAGCTGAAAAGCCCTGGGTTTCAATGTATTCTTTCCCTACATGGGTCTGTACATATCTTTGGAGAATATTTCCATTTTACCAAATCAGCAGCCACACACACTCAACGACAGGACTGCCCACTACAATAACTGGACACTTTGATATCACAGTGCTTTAAGGCTCAGCACAATAACCTCTTGTTTCCATAGTATCCAACTTGACATAGACTGATACGTTCTCTCCTCAAGTAATTTTGGATATACGTTTCAAGTGGAACCACGCAAATACCCAGAAGGAGGACAGGATCTGTGAAGGCTTTCAAGACACTGGTCAGGTAATTCCTGAGGTAATTCTGAAAGCAAAACAAAGTGACAGTCTTCTTCCTGATCCGTTTTTCTTGGAAAATTGTGTTTTACGGCCAATTCTGTCCTTACACACCGGCTATAAAATTAACTTATTAGCTGACTGAACTCCATTTTGTGTGAAGGATTGAGAAGGATTGCCTCCAGCCCTTGTCCCTTTAACTCTAATTATCAAGTGTATACCAGATTAAATTCAGAATGAAGTAGCCGGGTCAAGCAATCTACTTAAAGTTTAATGGAAGTTAATGATTCATTGATCAAACTCATTTATGTCTAATTAAAGCTTTCCTGCATTATAAAAGACAAGGGGGAAGTTTATAATGCACCTCACTCCCCTTCTGTGCATGGCGGATTTGCTGCAGAATTGAATGGAAAATTCACAGCATCTGTTTTTCATGAGTACATGGTTTGGCAACAGCCCTGTAGATTTAAAAGTATAATTATTTTAGATGACTTCACCAAATGGATGGGGTTTACATAATGCTGCCAAATACAATACCAATATCCAGCTGCACACAGCCAGATTGTAAACTAAGTGTGCATGCGCCAGTGCCAGCTCACAATGGTGAAGATCAGGGAGCAAATAACCAGACCCGCATGTGGCTCTCAAGCATAAGGCTCACGGGAATAAGACAACAATGACATTATGCCTGAGATGGAGAAGAAAGCTTCCTATTGCGTGTGGATTCACTTTAAGCGCTGCTTCAAAACTGGCAAAGCAGCCATGACATCCAAAGCACAGCACAGATAATGTTCAGTGTTCAAGTATAAATGAGAGTGACAGGCAACCCACTGAAACACTCAGGATTTATTTCTTCCTCCACTGACTGTCCCCTTCTATTAAGCACTTTCTAGACATTGTCTTATATATAAATATGCGATCACACTACAACACCCCTATTGCAGGGTTATCCACCAGAACATTACTTTTGGCACTTTTATTCAAGACAGCATAATTAAATAGGAATACCATGGCCTACTTACATATTTATCATTCTGTTACATGGTTTTAAATTTTATACCATTCATGAGAAGAAAGGGGGAAAAAAAATACAAAAAAACCTTTTTACAATCTCAGTCTGCCCAGGTGTACAGAAAGAACTTCTTTTCTTTTCTCTGAAATTTGAAATGATTGATCCCTCACATGTTAGATAGCACTACAGCCTTTAAAATTATGCTTTTCTAATCTTTTTTATGTATAGATCCATAAAATGGCATAGTGGCACAAATAAAACTGGAGAAAAACAATTAAATATATTGTAAAATTTTTCTTCCTTTGGTAATCTAAAGACTTATCACTCCTCAGATGTCTACCAAGAAGAAAATAAAACCAGCTGGCCTTATATGTTGATGGATAGTTTAAACGTTTTTGTGCTGGAGCAAGTAACAGGCTTTCACACAATGGAAAGATACTGCCTTTCCCCCCATATTATTCTTGTTGCATGTTTTTTTGAAAATCTGAGTGGATATCTAATGATAACATGCTGACCTATTTGTTCTGCTTCCTCATTAAGTGCATATTTCAATGTCTTTAAAATTACATTTCTGCTTTCCATCCCTGATAGTCCCATACAATTGTCCTTTAAGTAATTCATATTTTCACTCACTGCAAAGTTAATATGCCTGCTTATATTTTAAATGGATGCCACTTCCCAACGGATGCTTGACTTGTTCCAAAGCATAATTTTTAACCTGAAAAGTCGTAGTTCATGGAAGTCTAGTAGAAGTAGCAGCAAACTTGGATATTTCATACTTTTTTTGGCTGAAACTCTTTCTACCATCCCTTCCAGCCTTAGAACACCGTAAAAACATGATACCAACATTCTAAAAGTTGAAGATCAAACAGGACCTTGGTAGAAATTCTTATCACTTCCAAAACAGTTTGTCATATATTTCCTTTGCTTTTTGCAGTTTTCTTTTATAAAGCCTTAACAGTTTTATCTCACAGCTTAACAGCAGTAAGTAGCTGGTTTTGCATGGCAGTAAGATACGGCTTAATTTCTATTTTATGGTAAATTGTACATACCCGCTGTGAATACACTGAGCTACATTATCTTAAATTGTACTGCTTAGTACTCCATTTCTGCCCAAATATTTTGTTTCTTTATCTGCAACACTTGCAAGTCCAAGAAGCCAATCGGTTCCCAGAAACCTACAGAGCCAATTATAACAATGAGGCTGATTTTATGATTTGCAGTGGAAAGGTAACTTCCTACTTTTTCCCAAGATCTGTTGGGAATGGCTTGTATTTTCTTTGTTTCTTTTCTTTACATGGTCTACATAAAATTTAACTGCAATTAAATCAAATGACAACTGCAATTTAATTTAACTGCAATTACAATTAATTCTAAGATTTCTGAAAAACTTGGAAAAGTTTGACTGGTATGTAGCCCCTCTGGGTTTCCAGAGGCAGGCTTTAATTCCAGAATAGTCACACTGTGTCAGGGCAGAGATGAGCAGCATATGATGTCTCCTAGCCCTTCTTATTCAAAGAACAAAATTTTTAACAATTTTGGTGGATGTTTCAGGTAGGCCCTTATTCTAAATAAAATCTTAACAAGAACATGACCTTATGAAACTTTTGTGAGGTTGTGAAAGGCAGTTGAAAAAACACTGGCTGAAAGTATCATCCCATACGATGCTTACACAATGTGAATTTTCAGCATTGTCTCCAAAAATAATTTCAATATTATCCCTTAGTCCTCCTTTGTACTTCATAGTGCCCTAATATTTTTTTTCTAATGAAAAGAACTTTAATTTGGCTTTACTTGATTTTCCTTTTTGTGTTATCTTGTCTAAACTGGCTTATTTATTGATATTCTACAGTTAATTAATCATTTATGTCCTTTTTTTTTGACTGGGATCCCGACCTCTTCAACAAGATACAGAGATATCCACCAGTTCCAAAACACCTTATATGTGGTAAAAGTCCTGAATGAAGACAAACCGGGGACTGAATAAATCACCAAGTAGGAGCAAGGAATGGAGGGATGTCTGGGACAAGAATGCCCTTGGCTCCACTGGCAGGTCCACCTGAGTTACTCAAACAATTGGACAGTTAATCTCCAGTGCTTAGGCACATTCCACCAACGAGAGCCATATTTACTACTTGGAAGCCTTACTACATCTTACCTTGGCTTCCAAAGGGTGATACCAGCAGGGTATTTCTTACATTTTATTTCTTAAAAATTATGAATATGTTCAACCTTCATAAATGGATTTTCATGTGATAGTATTAATGCTGTCACTTTAACTGCTTCATTACAGTATCTGAAAGAAGCTTATCTTTTGCATATCTTTTCCACTGTACTTCTGGCAAACAGAGAGTTTTCTGGACCACAATTAAGATCTCATGAAACCTCATCTGCTACTGGCACATCAAGGTGCTCTAGGACCATAAAATCCTTTCTGTCCATTAAAGCAAGATGCAACTGCTTTTATCAATCCCTGTTAAAGTGAGCTCTTTCTGTACTGTGAGCTAAAGACGTATAATACACTTTCACATTTATCTGCTGTGTTATTTGTGGGGAAATGGTAGAAAAAAATTAATCTTCACATATTTCATTTGGTTTTGTAATAACCCCAGTTTCTGATAAACTGTATCTGCAGAAAGCTAAGTCACTTTGGAAAGCATTCTATGTTTTATTGTAAAATGATACAGTTAAAAAATTGTGCTTTGGGGCTTTTATTCCTTATCCTAACTCTATTTTTCTATCTCATCAGGATGTTCCTGAAAGGATCTTGGTATAGTAATAGTCTTCACCATGCTTGGATGCTTTTTCTGGGGCCCTGTCCTCCACATATGCTCCTTTCAAATGACAATGCTGTGCTTCTGCTTCTCTTTGGAAAAAGGGACCCTATAATGTAACCACATTTATTATCATGATGAGGTTATCCTATTTTGATTAGTAGTTAAGAACCCATAGATGCATATTTGCTAGTGGAATAGGAAAAATACCAAACCAAACTATAATCTGTAGCATAGGTTATCCTTGGACTGTGCATGAATATGAGCCAAGTTGAATAACTATCTTTTAATTAACATTTAGAGTACAATTCACAGACAGTACTGAGCAAAAAAGAAAACCAACCAAAAAACAAACAAACAAACAAAACCAACCAAAAAAACCCGAACAAGGCAGTATTGAAATAAAGAAAAAACCTATCCTTAAAAATATTTATTTCCTTTGAAGAAATTTAAGCAGCTAAGAAAACTAATGAATTATCTTTAATAGAAATTAGTCCGTTATTTCATGAATAGTAGACCTAGTAAAGTCTGCCCTCCTACAAATTGTATCTTTCCTACCCCACCATCACTTCCTACCTCAACATCAAACCATACTCCTAGTGTCTCCACAAAACTTTCACTGTAGGTAGGAAGCTAGAAACACTCATTCCTCTTTCAGCAAAGATTTGACAAAATTGGCTTAACAGTTCCACCAATTTCTAGGGTTAGAAAAGCAGTAAAATCACATAATCTGATTTCCTAGAAGAAACAGTGTATAACTACGAAGATTCCTAACTGCTCATACTTTATTGCTATCTTCCTTCTCGAGTGACTGCAGTTAATGAAATATACACCTTGACCAGTAAGGGAAGCAAGTAAATACACAACACATTTATCACTCCAAGCCTCAGCCTGGATCCTGTAAAACTTTACAGGGCTAAGAGCCATGCGCTGTTCTCACAGGAATGCATTAGTTGTTCCTGCAGCCTAGCGCCCCTTGTCAATCAGACTGCCCTTTTATTATTTTATATCACTGCCCTGTCGGTGCACACACTCATCATAGGACTTCTTGGACTTTCAGATTCTCTCCACTGTCAGACAAATATTATATTTTAAGTACATCACTAGTTTGTTCGGGTCTAACTCCTGTGCCTTTAGTGCCCAAGAAGGTGTTCCCATAATAATAATCAACCAAGCATAGCTTGAGGCTTGAGGTTAACAGTACTGCCTACATGGTTAAAAAATTGGATACTAATAATTAATAACCACTTGTAATTTCTTATTATATTGTAAACCTAAAGGCCATATTAATTAAGATTTCATGGCTAGAAAACACAGAAAAAACACCAAAACCTATACATATATAGGTTATATATATATACACACACATATATACATTTGGTTGGACTCGATGATCTGGTGGGTCTCTTCCAACCTGGTGATTCTATGATTCTATAAATTTTAATACAGATGTTTTCCCTTTGCCTGTCAACAGCCACATAAATGAAGGCTAAAAGGTCAGATCTTCATTCCCATAAAGTTTCTAGAGCTGGCAATTTGCTTTCAGCAAATTTAAGAGCAACAGGCACAGGAGGGTGGATGCCTCCACCCACACATAAAATCACAGGCAGTCAGACAGCCAAAGAAAAGCAAGTAACCATCAGCCTGCTAACTTCTTAACGTTAAGCACTCTTTGTAATTCCCTTTATATAGATACTACTGGTACTTTTTAGGAAAAGGAAGAATAAAGTTTCTTGTGTAAATTTCCTGGAAAGCAAAATCACAGGGATCATCTAGACCTGATTTTACTGCAGCCAAGCTTCTGATATACTGTAGCATTACAGTCAAATCAAAAACCCTACCAAGGGTCTGCAGTGTGATGGACCATGATCATGAAGCTGTGAGTGTGGGAAGTAGAAAGTTTGTGGCATACTAAGACAGAAAGCATATGGGTAGGAAGCAGATTTCATAGAAAAGAATTATCAGGGGAGACTAAGACAACTGGTTTCAACATTAAAAAGTAGGATTTAAGTTGTAAAGCTCTACATGAGTTCTGAATAAGTTCTTTCTATAACACAAAAGGGAGAAAGACTCTTTTCTTCTGCAGTTTTAGAAGTGCACCCATCTTGGGAATGACATTTAATCTTGCTAGAGAAACATTACTGAACAATGTTGATTTTTTGCTAGCTTTATTTTGTTCAATAAAGATTTCCTTGTATAGTCTGGAACATTTTCAGATCTTCAATGCTAAATATGAGCAATCTTGAAATTACCACTACATCTACAGAGAGTTTGTGCCAGCTGTTTTCAACTGGAGAGCAGATTGCAGTAAAATCTCCTACAGTGCTCTGAATCTGGAAAGTGAGCACAAGATAATTATTCTCACCTGTCCTTCCTGTTCCCAGAGAAAAGTCTGGAAACAAGGGCAAAATAGGAAAAAAAAAGAACTGCAGTAAGGGGGGTGGGGTGGGGGTGGTGGGGGTGGTAATTCTTCATGTAGCTATCAAAAGAAGGGAGAAATAAAGAAGTGTTTGATCAGTGAAGGACAGGTTTTCTACATAACAAATACTAGGCAAAGTGACAACAAGATGTACCTGGAGTGTAAAAAAGATCTTCGGTTACGGTCTTTATTAAAAGATTCCAATATGAAGAAAATTCTTCAAGGAAATACCTACTCTGTACATGATGATACAGTGAAGTGGTGCCCTACATCATCTGTGTGATCAAACACACTTTAGAAATACTAGTCGTTTAAGACAGAAGACCACTCCTAATAATACAGATTTATTTGCATACACACATTTCTCAAAGAGGTTCATACAAGGCTCCAAGATCCTGAGCTACAGAACTGCAAGTTAACTTACAGAGGATGGCTAGTACAGACATGTCAGGTTAACTTCTCCCACTGGCAAGGCAGTGCACCCACAGACCTCAGGGGACAACAAATGGTAGCAAAGTAGAAAATACCAACAAAACAAGCTCCTTCGGTGGCAGGAAGATCTTAAGCTAGAATAATAAGAACAGGACACGGAGCAGAGGAAGAAGCTTAAGGTACTGAGACAAAAAGGAGCCAGAATGTAGTTTTCTATATATAGCAAAATCAAAGTGTAAGAAACTGTCAATGTCACTGATTATTTGGAGTTAAGACAAAACTTACCTTACAGCATGGAGTGTTCATTAGGTGACCACATTTCTATTCCCCTAGGAAAGCTGTATCTGCATTACCAGTCCTAAAATTATAACACAAATACTATTCTTGTCACTTTCTTCAGACCTGAAGCACTAATTTTCCAGTTCAAAAACATTATAATAGATGATGTGTAACTGGAAAAGATGGAAGAATATCACTTGCATTAAAGAAAAACATACTGCATTAAAGAAAACAATATTTTAAGAAGATTTTAATGATAATTAGTTTAGAAGTACTTTTGACAACTGTCAAACAAGGTCTGTGTCTGCTCAGTCTTTGAGTAATTGGGTTTTGTTGTTATTGTTAAAGATACAGAACAAATAACTACAATACTCTTTCTGCAAGTACCAAACTTTAGCAAACTTTATACATGAGACAGTCCCAACATTTAACTCCCAAATTACCTTTATAAGAAGAAACAAATCCTACCTAGAAAAACAAAATATCTCAGAATTACTGTGGATTGTAGTAATAAACTGTTCTTTTTATTTGATGCATTTTGACTATTGTAACAATCCAGAAAGAAGTTCTAGGTTTCATGTTAACTGAGAAACCTTGTCAAAGGAGAAATGGATAAGGTCAAAAAGGTAAAATTGCTGGATGTTTTCCTTTGTTGCCTATCATCAATTCTTGACTTAGTGGCCATATAGCACATAGTGTAAGTACAGGTTTAGTACTATTCAGAAAGGACATGACCTGCAAATATTACAGGTACAGTTGTTCTAGGTCTCATGGCATTATATTAGAAATACTGACCTATAAAATGAGGAACTTTTATTGTACATATCCAAATAAAAATTTTTAAAAATGGTAAAGAAATCCACTAAAATTGCTTTTGGATTATAACAAATTTCACAGTGGAATGAAAACAAAACCAAAACATACAGCCAATTAGCCTTGTGAATTATCATCTGTAGAAAATAAATGGTAGTGTCCCCATAATTAGGAAAAAATTGACTGGATCTCTTTCAAAAGTGTCAAAAGAGAATGACAAAAGCTTTCTTTGTTTTTATAGTTCTACCTCAATCCCTCAAACTTCACAGTCACCCTCCGGGCCCCTATCAGTGAATATTTTGGAAACTAGTCCATTTAAAAGATAGGTTGAGCCATTCTTACATTGACATACATAAAGCCATTTTCCTGTTTTATTAGTCAAATTAGCATTCTATTGCCCTTTAAATGTTACAAGTTCAAGAGCACGGCTGTACATAACCTGGACATGTTCCTGTTTGATGTAATAAAACAAAAAGCTACAATTTCCAGAGACAAATAAGATGACCAGAAAAAAGGAAATGAACAGGCATAGCAACATGGACTAACACAATAAGCAGTAAAGTAAGATCATTTCCAAGTAAAGGAGGAGCAGAAGTGTTACTGGGAGCAGAAATTTGGAGAAGCTTGTATGCATTGTCTCTATTAAAACATGTGAAACAGCTGATGAACCTGCCATTCACTGTAGCTCACAGAAGGAAAGAAAAATAACACTGCACTCTATTGAGGAGTATTCCCTAACCTCTTAGGTACCTTTGCAAAACCACATTGTACATCGTGACTACTCTCATTTATTAGCAGTGATTTATTTCAAAGTAGAAATCTGCAAGATTCCCTAGCTGCAAGTTATCTAGCTTAAAACATTGTCAGGGTTATCAAGGGCAACAGGAAAATAATAAACTAGTCAGAGAGAGTTCCTGGAGATCAAATTAATTTTGAAGTCTGCCAGATCTGACCTACTATCCTCTACCACAAGCTCTGGAGAATAGCAGTTAGTATGGGATTATGGTTTGGATTTGTGTTGGAAATACTGTTGATAATATAGGGATGTTTTCATGATTGCTGAGCAGTACTCACACACTGTGCCAAGGCATGGGGATCTTCCTGTGCCTGACAGAGCCAATGTAGCAATCCCTAGGAGTACAACTAAACAAAACCACTCAGGGAAAGCGGTTTCCCTGACCCAGCAGAAGCCCAAACCATCACGCCAAATTGTGGCCTTGGGAACAACAACCTCAACTCTGTTTAGACAGTGCAAGTGAGCAAACCGTCTGGAAGCTATTGTGTATCATCTTGTCACAGTAAGTGATGTAGTAGTTCATGCTGAGAAACACAACTTCCAGTCACGTCTTCTGATTTAGACTGTCCTGATCCATTTCTGGTTCACATATAGCACAGAGCACTGTAATGAGTACAGCACAATCCTGAAAACCTGTGCTCAGCTCTTTTGCACATGCTTTCTTCCTTTATATCATCAACTCCAATTCATCAAAAAATTGGATGTAAGTGTCTTCTAAGAAAGGATAGAAATATTTCATGCATGGTGCCCCTTGGAAAGTTTGTTCTCCTTCTTTAAAGCTGTGATGGCACTTCCCTTGCAGTCTGTCAGATTTGCAACTAGAGTACTACAATGTGCTCTCAGGAACTGTTGAGTCCACTCATCAGATGCAGTACAGAAATTCTTGTCAAAACTGTCTGTGCCACTGGAACTGATGGCCCATGCAATTCATCCTTTGTGACAGACATAGATTGCTTTCTTTGTGACAGCAGCTCCTCGTTCTGAACTAATGCACAAATCCTAAACTTTTCATACAAATTGTTCCAGAATCTATATCCTAGAGTGTCCTCCTGCAATTCTGTTGGCATTTCTTCCCTGCCTTTGTTGTTTCAGAATCCAAGGAGAGGAATTTAGGCAGGACTACATTCAAGTATTTTTCTAGGCTATAGCAATCATGCAGAATTCATGCTTCATGTTTAGCCATTATGCTAGGCAATGACTACAGTCTTGTTCCAGGAAACTATTGTTTCACTTACCCATTTTTGCATTCTCAAAGGAATAGGACAAAGCATTTCTGGCAGACTTCTACCTCTTTCATTTACAGTACATGTTTCTTCTTTATCTAGTTTAAAGAGGTATTTTAAGCTCATCCATATTGAAGGACATTGGGAAAGCCAGCAACACAGGGGATATACTTAATTTTCCTGCATTTTCAAAAAATTTCAAGAAGTTGTGTTTCACATAACACTTAGAGTACTCATGATGCTTTAGTTCAATCACATTTTCATGACTTCTTGCTTTTGTTCATTTGTTCTTATGAAGAAAAGTGTCCAAACTGTGGAATTCTGATATTTGTATCTTTGTACTCCACTGCAATAATGTAGAAGTCATCCTACCAGCTCAGGGTAGACATCCACCTGGCCACAGTTCTGCCTCTACTATGTATAAGGAAGAGGGTAAATAAGAGAAAGCATGTTTCGTAGAGCTTTGTGCTTCCCAAGAAAGTTAAATGTTGTAGGTGCGTATGGTCCATGATGCAGCCTGGGGCTGGGATACAAAATTAGAAGCAGTAACCCATCACTCTTTGACAGCACAATTGGGCAGACTGCTATGAGGAGAAGCCAGCTTTTTCATTGGCTCTCTTTGACCCTACAACAACCACATTAAATCTTCTATTAAAAAAAATGGAATGGATATAAACACATCTGAAACTCATGACCAGTATATTTTTTCTTTATTAAGGCCATATTTTTAAAGTTTTCCACATGACTAAGCTGCGAATCCAAAATCTTGTTATACACGGTCCTACACTTTAAGTAGCAGAAGGATGCTGAGTGACAGTTTCTGTACAAGAATTCTGCAAGTCGCACTATACAACACAGTTGTTATTCTTAGACAAGCAGCAGGACTTTAATTATGAAATACTTTAAAATGCATTGCAGTGATGAAGAGAGAAACTCCTGGTCCTCATTATACTGTATTACTCATTCAACTGATAAAGAAATACACTTTCACAAATACTGGGCTAAATTTATTCAGAGGAATATTCTCACTCAATAGTCACTCAAGCACCTTTCTCTTTCCACTTCTTCTATTTCAGGGAGAATTCTTATCAGAATCTTCAGGACAAACGGAAATACGATCAGCCACAACTCCAGATAAACCCCAGAATTTAAATATCAACAGATTCCTCTCCAGTACCTCATTAATCCTCTCTAGAACCCAATGAATAGCATGCACATGTAAATTCACCAAATTCAGTGGAAATAAAACTTTAGATGAAATGGCCTCTTCAAGTACGAGGGCAGAGTTGTAAGCTAATTCAAAGACAGAACGCCTAAACTATTTCTTCCAATATGACATCAAATGGAATCATACTCTCAAACTTGAGCATATGCTACATTGCACCTCATGTTAAAGTTGTTGCACAAATTAAATATAAAATGCTAATAAAACAGCTCTGCATGGGAGGTTTGTGGGAGGGTGGAGCCCTCAGAGCAATTGATTGCGGGAGGTTGGGGCTCCTCAGCGCAATCAATACACGCTGAACTAGCTGCACAGACAAGGACACTCTGTCCTTGGCAGGCTGGAGATACCCCCAGCAGCGCCCGATGTAACAATTTCGTGAACACCTGACTGAAATAGGTGGGGCTGACACTTGGCCTGGGAGCCAATGGTGAGGCGTGATGCNTCTTTCCACTTCTTCTATTTCAGGGAGTATTCTTATCAGAATCTTCAGGACAAACGGAAATACGATCAGCCACAACTCCAGATAAACCCCAGAATTTAAATATCAACAGATTCCTCTCCAGTACCTCATTAATCCTCTCTAGAACCCAATGAATAGCATGCACATGTAAATTCACCAAATTCAGTGGAAATAAAACTTTAGATGAAATGGCCTCTTCAAGTACAAGGGCAGAGTTGTAAGCTAATTCAAAGACAGAACACCTAAACTATTTCTTCCAATATGACATCAAATGGAATCATACTCTCAAACTTGAGCATACGCTACATTGCACCTCATGTTAAAGTTGTTGCACAAATTAAATATAAAATGCTAATAAAACAGCTCTGCAAGGGAGGTTCAAGGCAATAACATTTTAAATAAAAGATAACATCCAGGCCTAAATAATATCCAACAATTAAAACAGCTGGAGGTTTTCCAGTTATTGGGAGGGCCAGAATACACAGCTATTGTACAGATATAAATAAAAAAACCCCAGAACCTTCAAAAACAATCCTCAACAGAAACAACTGTTTCTGGGGGACGGAGGAGATTTTAAAAGAAAACAAAAAATTCATACCATGACACAAGTCAAGTTGCTTAACGAACTCAGATATTCTGAATAATACAGTCGTCCAAGAGCTTAGGTAAATCAAAGTCAAATCACTAACTGAAGATCTGACCAGGAAAATTTTGAATTACTAGCACGTGAATATTTGCGACCAGCATGACACAACAGCTTTTCATTTGTATTAATTACAGCATTGTTTGTGACTCACACATGATGGAGAACATTTGATTCTGCAGGTGGAGTGGCAGACTCTCTCTGAGAGAAAAGTCATAACTCTTTTAGATCAGCATCTATTATATTGAAAATTCTGCTACTATGATAAGTGCTATTTGGAAAAATAAAAAGGACAAGAAAAAATAACAAAGAAACAGAACAACAACCTCTGAAAAAAAAATGAAACCTCACCAGTGCCACAGTTAAACAAGTACAGTCTCCGAAGAGGCTTTTTGTAGATGGAGTCTTAACTTAAATCTGACCTTAGATTTTGATCACTTCAAGGTAAGCTTAATGTCTCATCACACTAAGAACTTTTGCTTTAAATTCTCTTACTTAGACTGAAAATCTGCAGAAAGTCCCTAAACCCAAGAAAGGGAAAAACAAGAGTGTACTAATGAAAGGTGTTAAGAAACTGTATATTCCAACAGCAGATTGAAAGCATAGAGTAAGAACAAGTAAATAACAACACTTCACCTTGAGTAACTTTACCCAAGTTGCTCTATATTTAAAGAATGTTCCAAGTTTTCAGGAAACATGCATTATACAGTGAAATGCTGTTCATTGTTCAATAAAGATGATACAACATAAAGATGGTGCCCGAGGGAATAATTTGTAAAGATGTCAGACACCAGATATTTGGATCACCAGTTGGTAAGCTGGGCCTCATTAGTGCCTCTCTCTCCACTACTCCCAATTCTGAGAAACTGGTCAAAATTCATGTTCCAGAAATTGCATGAAGCCTTTGTGTCCTTGGGGACAATGCTTTATCCACCTGCAGCTGATTTAAGACCTACTTATAGACAGATATTATAATACAGCTACTTCCACCAGAAGAGAAAGCACAACTTTTTGAGGTAACTAATGAGTTTAAGGAGTGGTAAAGCTGAAAAAGGTTACTTTTCCTGACCTTTCATACAGGTCTAACTGTCTTAATGGATTCATGGGCTGTGGCACACGGGCTATTTGTACTTAATCCCAGATTCCCTTATAATAACAATGGAAACCATCTTCACAGACTTGCTGCAGAATCTGCTAATGGTAAAAATGAAAAAAAAAAAAGACAAGAAAAGAAGAAATAGAGTGAGAGAAATAGAAAATCATGAAATAGAGTGATAACCCAAATAACTAAGTGATAAGCAGAGGTCTGGCTAGTTAAACAATAAGCAGTTATAAAAGCACATTGGGCAGAATGGAATTATCTGCAGAAGTCTGGAGGAGGGACAAAAGAAGTCTACAAAAAGGAGGAGGGATAAAAATTAAAAAAGTAATACTCAAAGCTGGGAATATAGAAGAGTGAATTTACATAAGAACCTACTAGGTGCAATTCTTGTTTCCCTGAGGTTGCTTATAGAAGCAACCAAGGATGGAGTTCATCATTACACATAAAACCACATTAATGTTAACAACCTTGTACCTGAAACTGAGCTTCAGTTCCTTGCCCTTCTCAGGAAGGAAACCTGAGAAATAAACAGCTCTTTCTGTCCAGAAATACCTCTCACACAGTTAACCTTGTAGTGCCACCCTCCTCACCCAGATTTTTGACACCCAGTCACCAACTAGTCCAAGGATTGCCTATCTAGCAGTATGTAATAGTACTGTGGGTACTTTACTGTCGCAAAATGTACTGTTAAAGATGAAAGATTCGGAAATCCTTTGCAAAAGGAAAAAAATTGAATAGGACAGTGATTTTGAAAGTTATAATTCTGGTATTGAGTTTAGGTTAATACTATGGTCTACAACAGTGTATATTACTGTAAAGAAAAGGAAATAAGGTGTAAGACTACATATTGCATTGGTGGTTTAACTATTTCATTTCACTAATTGCCTCATGTCTTGTATGTTTTATCCATGGTTATAACTGTCAAGTGAAATTAATTCATAGACTTCTCTCACCTCCAGGGTTTAGTCCATGTCTGTGCTGATGCAATTATCTTCATAGTGTGCTTCCTTTCTGGCGTGGCTATTGTTACATATGTCCCTTGAAAGACACAGACTGTACCATCCGCTAGACAAAAAGAAATGTGCAATAAAAAAGTCTAATAAGCATTGTTGACAAAAAGTCCACATTCAGCTTAGTGCTCATAAGCTTTCCTGCAGCAGTAAAATATTCCTGAGCTCCAGCAAGGGTGATTTTTAATATAGAGCCAATTGTTAGCAAGAGTTCAATAAAACAGTCAAGCCTTCCATTTCCAAGGCAGAATCATAAAATATGCCAACACTGAATAAGTAGAGATAGAGAGTAGATCAAGGGCTAGGTTTCTCAGAGGATACAGTATAGCCTGGAGAAGGTGTCAACTAACCTTGGCTGAAGATATGGTCCAGAATTTAAAGATAAAAATTCTCTAACTTAGCAAATTTGCTGGCCCTGATCAGCAGCATTAACTGAAAGTAATCTACTAGTGATATGAAAAACAATGTTCAGTAGTATATTTGTCAAAAACAGGCCTTTGGCTAAATCCTTGAGAAATTCTGCTGCAAGTAATAATGCTATACGTCTCTGCAGCTCTGTCTTATACACCAGGGAGAAAGATCTGCTTGAGTACCTACAAGGACTTGACATGCATATGGCTATAGCAATTGATGAATGCTGAATTAGGAGCTTCCTGAACATTTCAGATAGCTAAACAGACATCAGCTTACTTCCCTATTCACCCTAAAGCTGTGAAACAACAATAACAAAACTGATGAAGCTTCTTATGCGTCAACAGAAGATCTCCTGAACTTTCCCTTCCCATTACCAATATCACAGCAGCACACACTATATGATTTATCTGCACCTGGTAAGACAACAACAACAATCGGTTCCTCTGACTGAAAAACAGTTTGATCATTATGGCAGCTGTACGAGAAGAGATTTATTGTTCCAGGGTGACAGACCTGAATGTCCCACAGCAACAACAGCTTTCTGTTTTCCAACAATGGTTATCAGTGTACACAAGCTAGTGTCTGCAAAGAGTAAGCTCAAAATCAGAGATGTCTCCCAGGAACCAAATGGCAAAAAGATCTACTCTTCTGTCCGAATTAATCTATTTTATCTGCAGACAAGTATGAAGCTAGAAATGCATGAAGATTACTTTGAATATCTCACATATGACATTTAGTTTGGTTAGAAAGTCATATGCAGTAACAAGGAGGTTGTAGAGAGGAGGGAGCTGGTCTCTTCTTCCAAGTGACGGGGGACAGAACAAGGGGGAACAGCCTCAAGCTGCACCAGGGGAGGTACAGACTAGGTATCATAAAGAAATTTTTCACAGAAAGGGTCACCAGGCATGGGAACATGTTTCCCAGAGAGGTGGTTGAGTCACCATCCCTGGAGATGTTTAAAAGACACGTAGATGAGGTGCTCAGGGACATGGTTTAGTGACAGGTAGGAATGGTTGGAGTCAATGATCCAAGAGATCTTTTCCAACCTGGTGATTCTATGATTCTATGAATGCATTTGGTGTACATAAGAGGTTATTTTTGTGGGATTACATTGTTTTTGCATAATTAGTGGTTAAACAAATACAGGCTTTGTATAAACTGTGGCTCCAGAGAGTTTCCACACATTTCAGATCTGCCTGTTTTGTTGTAGTTTAGGTTTTTTTCACTAAATGAAGTCGATAAATTAACATGCTTCACTTTCAATAACACAATGCAGAATACATTGCTTTTAACACCTACGCATCTCTGCTTGCAACATAATTTGACCCTGAGAATTAGACAGCAATACCTAAGTATTTGTTATCAAAATAGCTCTGATTAATTCTGACACCTTAGTTGCTCAGTTATGTTTTTATTATAGCTCAGAAACACAAAACATGACTTAAGAATATTCAGCTCAGCAAAACTTTAAGCATAAATCATCAGAATCAACAGACCTAAATGCTTCTCCAAAATATGGATATTTTTCCATATTGGTGTGTGCACATTTAAACACTATCTATAGTGATGTTGAATGTAAGGGATGTAATAAATAAAGGCTGTAGTATAGAAGGAAATTCAGACAAATGCAGACATGCAAGATTAACATTCATAATGGAAGAAACACTTTTTACTTCACACTGAAAAATCATAGAAAGAAGAAGCAAGAACAGTGTCATATTTCTCAAAGTATCATGCAGCAGTCAATACTGGAAGTTAATCTGAGATAACAACTTTCTGCTTGAAGACATTAAAACAATTTTCTTTCATACGTTCATTGTACTTCTTATGCTTATGTACAACTTATGCTGACTACTTTCACTAACTTACTAAAAGAATTGTAGTATTCCTTTCACAAACATATCTATTATTCTTTACACTTATTCTTCTTAAAACTTGCATGACTCACTGACACTTTAATAAAAAGGCAAAAGGCTACAAATCCTGGAACAGTGGCTTTAAAAACAAATTAACTGATAATTGCACAAAGCTATTCAAAATGGCATGTTATAAGAAAATTAAAAATGGAATCTCTCATCTAGCGAAAGGCTAATGTTGGAACTTTACTTTTCCCACTTGCTCAGTCTAAGCATGCAATCAAAATATTTTGGGGTTTTCTGTAGTTATTCAATAGTATCAGAAGAGAATCTTCAATTACAGTCATTTGGACTCAACATACTATAATATTGATAAAAGCAAGTTATTTGAACACCACAATGCTATTTCCAAAACAGGAAAAAGTAAATTCTAGATACACGAAGCATTCGACCACCAGTCACTAAATATGGAAGTGGAGTTTTGAGTGAACGATGTCTGCAAAGCATTTGATTGTGCAGCCCTTTTCATTCAATTCCTGTGTAACAAACCTGGAAGAATGAAACATGATTTCAACTGAATATCCTTCTTCCTCTGCACTTCAATGATTGTGTCAGTATCTTTTCCTCTTGCTGCCTCTGTGCTTGCCTGCACAGATTTAAACAGATTTCCATGAAGAAGATCTGATTTTAAGGGCTTCAGGTTTTAAGTCAAGGATCTTAATGGAATTTAAAACAATGAAGTTTCTCTGTCACATTCACACTTTATGCTATTCAGTCAGTAATAAAATGTCAACATGAATTCACTCAGCTGTAGAAAAACTGAAGAAGGTTTATAAATTACACACAGAGCTTTTCTAGAAAGGTGAACTAGAAATGAACTCAGGACTAACTCAATTTCATTAGCAGGAAAGCATACAGATGAGATACTCAAGGTTCGAGAGTAAACTGACCATGTTACCAACAAGCTCATTAATTACCCTTTTTATTTCACATTTCAGCAATAGGCACACTTGCTCTGCGAAGGTGTATCTAGTTTGGCTACAACCAACATCTGTGCTCACTCCATCTAATAGGCCTTTAAAAAAAAGGAAAGGCAGAGTCTCAACATAGACCAGAATATCTTCCAAATCTCTGACATGCACAGCAGTTCTCCCAGTATTGGAAACTGTTACTGGAGACTAGGAGATGAAATAGGCTCCTAGAGGCAAGGTATTGAAATTCCTGCTTTTGGGACAACTTTCAGTTCCCAGAGCAAATGCAGGAAGTTGCACTCAGTACCCATCTATGCTAATATGCCAATTTAGAAGACCAAGCCAAATATATGAATGAATATGATTATTCTTTTCATAGCAAACCAGCAGAAAATTGTTATGTCTGATCTATTGATCACTTTCTCAAGCTCAGGTACTGAAGTCAGGATTGGACTAATACTTTTCTTCAGTCAGGCACCCACAAGTCTAACCACTTGTTCTACAAGAAACAAAAGTAGTTATATTCTACTACTCCAACAAGAAGCAGTTTTGTTCTACAAGAAATGAAAGTAGTTGTACAAGAAGTAACTTTTTAAAACACAGGTACTGGAAGAAAAAGACAGGACACTTCCATGGTTCGTCATTTGCATAACAGCTTTTCTCAGGTGTGTCATGAGCTTCATTGTTTTTGGTTTGGGAAACTTAATTTGGAATCCACTAAGTCAAGAATTTGTAAGAATTGCTTTGCCTTGAACAGAAGGCATGGTGGCTTGCGTCTTGCTGAAGGCAGCGTTATTGCTTCTGCTACTTCCACAGGGACTGGAGGTTCATCGGGACATCAAGAGATGGCTGGCCA
>WAAB01002271.1:1587-38295 GCA_013389865.1 Piaya cayana
GACCTCATTGCTCTCTACAGCTACCTGAAAGGAGGTTGTGGTGAGGAGGGAGCTGGGCTCTTCTGCCAAGGGCCAGGGGACAGGCCGAGAGGGAATGGCCTCAAGCTCCACCAGGGGAGGGTCAGGATGGACATCACAAGAAAATCTTTCATGGAAAGGGTGATTGGGCAGTGTGAGAGGCTGCCCAGGGAGGGGGTTGATTCACCTTCACTGGAGGGGTTTAAAAGTCCTGGAGGGGTTTAAGGGCTGGGTGGATGAGGTGCTGAGGGACATGGGTTAGTGATTGATGGGAATGGTTGGACTCCATGATCCAGTGGGTCCTTTCCAACCTGGTGATTCTATGATTCTATGAAAGCCCCTGCAGATCCAGCTCACTGCAGCCCCCAGGCTCTGACCCAGGCTCTGGGTAGCGTTCTGTCCCCCATCCCTGCCGTCACCCCACCCCAGGGCGATGCACCAGCGGAGGCTGGTGGCTGCAGGGTGACCCACAGTGTGCAGCCCAGATGTGGTTTCCAGCTGCCCCTGCACGCAGCCCCGCAGCTCGCAGAAGGGGAATCCTCCAGGAGCAAAGCCAGGGCTGGACAGAGCAAAGCCTTCATGGCACGTCCACTTGATAGTGCTTCTCAAGCTGCCTTCAGTCATGAGACTCTGGCACCCAGCAAGTTAGAGGTGGGGGCATCCACATCTGGAAGGGGTGTGCTGCACATCTGGAGCCCAGCACGCCCCCCAAGCTGTTCAGCAGAGGGAAAAGGCGATGGGAGGGAGGAAACGGAGACTTGTGGATGTGAGCAGGACAGGCTCCGGTGCTGAGAAGGGAGATCTGCAGCTGCACAGCTCCTCACGTTTATAACCACGAGCCGAGTCCTCTCCTGCTGCATCGGGGCGGGGGGGGCTGGCTGGGTATATGGGGGAGGCCGCTCCTCTGCACACCATAACCCCACCCCGAGCAGGAACGCAACCGAAACCCAGCTCCCCAAAGCTTTGCTTGGAAGACAAGGGACAAGAGTGACCTCCCAGTGCAACAGGTCCTGCCCCACGGAGCAGCAAGTGGGGGGACGGATGCTGAACCTGTGTGAACTTCATAATGGTTTAAAAAAAAAAAAAAGAGCTGTCCTCCCGTCACTGTTATCACGGAGCCAGTTAGAGACACTAATCCCTGCGAAAGCTCCTGCCTCACCTTGCCCAGCCATGAAACGTTACTGGGGCTGCGGGGCAGGGTGCTGCCACGCTGACTCACGCTAACGTGGCCGGCGGGGATCAGCCCCACGGGTGGTTGACGAGGGCTCGGGGAATGCCCTGCACAGGCAAAAGCCAACTTGGAAGCCCCCTTGGTCTCACTCATCCAGTACCAGTGACGCACACAGGGAGGAGGAATGGGGTCTTCTCCAGGGTGACAGCACCCTGGGGCAAGAACCCCCCCATTGCGAAGCATGCAGAGGACTTTGTTTAAAACAACGTTTATTGAAAAAGCATCAGGAAGATGGCTCGAGGGTCGTGGGGGCAGCGACGCAGCCTGGGACTGGTGTCCCCTGCTCAACTCCTGCGGGGCATCTTGTCGGGATAGTCCACGAAGAAGTCGTTGCACATCATGGCCATGCAGGCCAAGAAGGTCACGTACTCTTGGAAATCCACCTCGCTGTCCCTGTTGTTGTCCAGGTGGCTCATGAGTTGCTGCAAGCTGGCCTCACTGGTTTGGCTCTGCCCGGGGGCAAGAAGGAATTAAAGTGGGGGTTTGCATCAAGGGTCACATCCCCCAGTCCCAGCATCACTGGAGGCATCACTGGAGTCCCATGATTGGAGGCTGAGGGGAGAGCTCATTGCTCTCTACAACTGCCTGAGAGGAGGTTGTGGAGAGGAGGGAGCTGGGCTCTTCTGCCAAGGGACAGGGGACAGGACGAGAGGGAATGGCCTCAAACTCCACCAGGGGAGGGTCAGGCTGGACAGCAGGAAAAAATATTTCCTGGAAAGGGTGACTGGGCAGTGTCAGAGGCTGCCCAGGGAGGGGGTTGATTCACCTTCCCTGGAGGGGTTTAAGGGCCGGGTGGCCGAGGTGCTGAGGGACATGGGTTAGTGATTGATGGGAATGGTTGGACTCCATGATCTGGTGGGTCTCTTCCAACCTGGTTGTTCAATGATTCTGTGATTCTATCCCCCGTGGAACATGCACCCCACACTTACGCTGAAGCTGGGCAGCTCCTTCATGAGCAGGTCCTTGAGCTCCTGCTTGCTGAGCTTGTACTTGTCTCCTTCCTTCCCCGAGTACTTGTGGAAGGTGGTGACCATCACGGCCAGCGCCTGCTCCAGGGGACTTGCCATGGGGAATGCTGGAGAACCTGGAGGCACCGACACCACAGGGAGGTGAGGGTCGAGTTCAGCACCCCCAGACAAGCCCGTGGTGTGGGGCTGACATTCAGCCTTGCCCCCCAGACGGTGCAGGCTGGCCTGATGCCCCGGGATGCGTCCCCGTCTCCTCCTTAATTTCACCCTCCCGTTAGCACCCAAGCTGGGCGTTGCTCTGCTGGTATAAGCTCCAAGAAAGCCACGCCAGAGGGGAGAACACGCAGGGAGGGAGCAGACCCGTCCTGCCTGAAGCAGGTAGGGACAGGATCACTCGCTTTTCCAGCCCTTGGAGGCAAATTTCAGCCTCTGGAGGGGAATGGAGCATTGGAGATAAAAAAAAAAATTCAACTCACCGACAGCTCAAACGAAAACAGCCAAGGACGGGGAGGGAGGGAGGAGAGCTGGCTCAGGCCATGGCATTTATAGCCCCGCCTGGGACACCTCCCTCGCTGGCTGGATGGGAAGGCACCAATCCTGCATCTGTTCAGACATGGGCTGGTAAAGGAGGAAAAGAAACTGTGGGAGCAGCCCTGGCCTCCTCTAGCCACCCTGCTCCTGCTCTGCCAAGGGGGCTGGTTTGGGTTTGAAAGAGCCAAATGTGTCCCTGCAGCTGGGTGGGGACCATCTCATCGAGGAGCATCCCTGGGGACGAGGGATGAAGCGGGGGCAGGCAATGCCACCGCTGGGCAAGGTGCCACGCGCGGTGGGTTTGGCAGCATCCTCAGGGATGGCTGGAGCCGCACAAACCCAAGCAGGGTTTCTCCCTGGCAGCGGCGTCATGCTGGGGTTTAGGTTTAGGTTTAGGTTTGGATGAGGGTTTGGGGTTGGTGGGTTTTTTTCTGTTTTCAATTTGACTGCAAGCAATTTCTGTTTCCTAATGGGGAGGGCTGTGCGTCACAGTGCCCCGTTGTGTAATGGAGAGTTATTTTGGTGCCTGCATCTCCCAGGCACTTGTCAGGGAGTGGTGAGGGAAAGCCAAGAGTTTGCAGCTCCCTGAGACAGAGCTGTTTGCCACAGTGCAAGGGCTTAAAAATACCCCAAGTGTCCCCAAGCCTGGCTGAGCCAGGGACCAGAGTGAAAAAAAAAACCAACAGGGGATGAAGCTCCCACTGCCAGCACTGGGTTGCTCCAACAGCCAGTGGGATGTGAATCCTCACCAAACAGCATCTCCCCAGGTCAGGGGCTTCTCCAAGGACTATTTCGGCAAAGGAAAATTCCAAACCTGAACCTCATCTCCCTGGCAGCAAGTGCAAAGTGGTGCAAATCACGGGGAGGGGGCAGGTCACAGGGGCTCTTTATAAGGACCCTGGGAAGGGGTAGGTCAAGGTTTAGAGCTGCTGGGGAGATGCTGCAAGGACTTGGGGACTCGAGGATTACGGGGGGACTCGGGGACAGGCTCTGCTCTGCTGTGCAATGACGCAGGTGATTTGAGGATTTGTCAGGGTTTTTGGAATCTGGAGTGGTGTCTCTCGGGTTTCGGAGCTCCTGGGGAGCAACTGCAGCACCTTCTGCAAACTAGTCCAGACCTGCCAGGAGCTGCTGAGGCTTTGGGAGGAGGAGGAGGGTGAGCTCTGGGCTTTCTAGCCAGTCTTGCAGGCTGGTGTGCCCAGAAACTGCTGCTTGGCTGCAGTCCCACAGCTCCAAGGCCAACCGGGCAGCTCAGGTTGGCTTTATCCTATGCAGCCCCCCAGGAGATGCTCATCCACATCCCAACGGGGCCAAGGGTCTCCTCTAGCTCCTTGGAAAAAACTCTTCTCTGCAGGAACTGAGGACACTCTGGGTTTTTTTGCTTTGCACAGACTTTGCCATCTGATTCCTCCAGCCCAGCTTTCCCTCCCCAAGCCCAGGGCAGCTTGTGCCAACCTACAAGCTCAGCTGGGCTCGGGGAAGCTCCAGTGTTTTGAGCTAAACATGCACTGAACATCTCTCTGAGCCAGCAAGGATGGTTTGGAGGGGGGGTTAAAGTCCAAGTATGTTGCCCGGAGGCGGCGCTGAGCTGTTTTGCTCAACCTCTTCCAAAAAATGCCTCCGGGGGCTGAGTTGCTGTGTGGAAAATCCCACGAGGTGGAGGAAGAAGTGAGTCACCCGGCTGCCCACTAACGCACAGCGCCCAAAACCCAGTACGGTGCCCAAACCCCGGCTGGCGCACACAGAGGCTTTTAAAAAGCTTTTATTGGGAGCCCCAAGGGGCTGGTGTGGGAGGAGGTGGGGGGGGGGTCACTTCTTGCGGGGCTGCCTGGGGCAGTCCTTGAAGAACTCGTTGAAGCCCATGGTGATGCAGGCCAGGAAGCAGACGTACTCCTTAAAGTCCACCTCGCTGTCCTTGTTGTGGTCCAGGTCGTTCATCAGCCTCTTGAACTCCATCTCGTCCATTTGTTTCTGCGAGAGGCGAAGGGAAAAGGGGGGTATAAGCGGGTGCGCGAGGTGCTTCCGCATCCAACCTGCTGTTGGCAAGGGGGAAAGATGCGAGGAGCCTGGGTTGCCCTCCCCCTGCCTTGAAGGAGGGTTTTCTCTTTGCCTTTGGGAGGAGGTGGCTGGTTTCCCTGCCATGGGGGGCGAACCTGAACAGCCGCAGCAACCGCTCTTCTCGGTCATGGAAATGTTTGGCTAAAACATTTCTCCCCCCTTCTTTGAAATCCTCCCAGTTCAAACCACAACCAGAAGGGGAAGTGGGGGTTAAAAAAAAAAAGATTTTAAAAAATTGAAATCAGAGCATGATTTTCTTTGCCAATCAAAGTATTTCTGTACAAGAAACCAAGTTTCCTTTCCCCCTGAGCATGCTGCAGCTTAGGTCCCCCGGCCTCATCTCTCCTTCTCCCCAAGGGCTTGTCCTGGAGTGTGAGGTCTCCACAGGTCACACGCGGGCAGCATCCATCGTGTGCTTTGGGGAAATGCTGAGACCACCTCTGCTCAGCCCAGGGACCCCAGGCTGGTTTGCCCCTGCTCCTACAACACCTCCATCCTGCGTCTTCACACCTCCAAGGGATCACAGAATCATAGAATCACCAGGTTGGAAAAGACCCACTGGATCATCGAGTCCAACCATTCCCACCAATCACTAACCCATGTCCCTCAGCACCAGGGACCTTAAATACCATCCAGTTCCAACCCCTCTGCCATGGATGCGAAGGGATGTGCCCCTACAGCCACTTACGCTTCCGAAGCTGGGCAGCTCCTTGTTCAGCAGCTCCTTGAGTTCCGCCTTGCTGAGTTTATACTTGTCCCCTTCCTTCCCTGAGTACTTGTGGAAGGTGGTGACCATCACGGTCATCGCCTGCTCCAGGGGGAAAGCCATCACCAGCTTCCTGGGCTCCTGGAGGGCAGAGCACCAGGGATGGGAGTCAGTGGGACCATCCCCTCAGACCCCACCCAAATCACAGAATCATTACAATCATAGAATGACAGAATCACTAGGTTGGAAAGGACCCCCCAGATCATGGAGTCCAACCATTCCCATCAATCACTAACCCATGTCCCTCAGCACCTCGGCCACCCATCCCTTAAACCCCTCCAGGGAAGGGGACTCAACCCCCTCCCTGTGCAGCCTCTGCCAGGGACCAATTCCGGATGTCCCCTCACTCTTGCCTGCTTCCCTGCAGGACTCCAGCATCTAGGTTTGGGCTTGGAGTGGTTGCAGACCCCGGGCCCATCCTGGTCAAGGCTAGGTGCAGTATTTCATAGAATCATAGAATAACCAGGTTGGAAGAGACCCACTGGATCATGGAGTCCAACCATTCCCATCAATCACTAACCCATGTCCCTCAGCACCTCAGCCACCCAGCCCTTAAACCCCTCCAGGGAAGGGGANCCCAGCTCTCTCAGCCGTTCCTCGGTCCATGATGCTGCAGAGGGACGGCTGCAACCCCAGCACCTCTAACAGGCAAATTTTGGGGTGCAGCAACTACCATGTGGCATCCAGCTGTGTAACAGCTGGAGGAAGGGGAGCAGAGACTCACCGGGGTTGTCGTAGAGAAGGCAGCAGTGAGGGCTCGGGGTGCTGCAGCCGGAGCAGGATGGGCATTTATAGCCCAGCTGGGGTGGCTCTGCCCAGCGCTCCCCGTGTAGCCCCCTCGCCTCCAGGCTTTCCCAGCAGCTCCATGCAGGTGGTTTCGCCCGCACCTCATTTTTGCCTAACGAGCTGTGTGATTCCATTAGGAGGAGGTGGGTGAGTTTGGGTGCTGCTGGAAGGAGCTGCTGGCCCTGCTGGGGAGTAGGGGGGTGGGGGGGCACGGCACAAGTCAAATGATGGGCGCAGGGACAGGGAAGGGCTGAGGTGTCCCTTGGTGCTTCATCCACAATGGGTGCTTCTCGCAGGTGGGGAGAAGGCATTCTGGGGAGGAGCGAGCCCTTCCCTGAACCCCACATAGAATCATGGAATGGTTTGGGTTGGAAGAGGCCTTAAATATCATCCAGTTCTACCTCCCTGCTACAGGCAGGACACCTCCCACTGCATCAGGGGCTCCAAGCCCCATCCAATCTGGCCTTGGACCCCTCCGGGGATGGGGCAACCACCAATGCTCTGGGCAACCTGGGCCGCCTCAGCCTCACAGCAAAACATTTCTCCCCAAGATCTCATTTCAACCTCCCCTCTTGCAGCTCAAAACCATTCCCTTCATCCTGTCCCTACCCTCACTGATCCAGACCCCCTCCCCAGTTTTCCTGGAGCCCCTTTCAGCACTGGAAGCTGCTCTAAGGTCTCCCTGGAGCCTTCTCGTCTCCAGGCTGAACACCCCCAGCTCTGTCAGACTGGCCTTGGATGGATATACGAGGGTCCCCCTTATCCTATCCCTGCACTCCCCAATACAGACCCCTCTTCAGCTTTTCTGTGGGGATTTGTAGCTGGGGAGGGGCGTGGGGAACACACGTTTGGGGAACAGTCTGAAATCTTGCACATCTTACACCACGTGGGACTTGGAGGCCGGTGCCCAGGGTTAGCAGCGAGCACAGGGTGCCCAGAGCTGATCTCGCACAAGGACAGGAGTGTGGGTTTGAGCTCCCTGAATCGGGGCTGGGTGCAGAGCCTGGCAGCCCCATCCCTGTCACCACATCCCGCTCTCCACCTGCCAAAGTGCCCCGGGGCTGCCAGCAGGAGCACCCCAGGGTGGGGCTGTGGAGCAGAGACACACAACCCCCCTCTGCCCACGCAGACACCCAGAACCTCTCTGCACCCACAGCTCCCCATGCACCCCATTTGCTCCAAGCAGTTCCCCTCCCCACAAGAAGGATGTTGAGGCTGTGGAGTGAGTCCAGAGAAGAGCAAGGAAGCTGGGGAAGGGGCTGGAGAGCAAGAGGAGCAGCTGAGAGAGCTGGGGGTGTTTATCCTGGAGAAGAGGAGGCTGAGGGGAGAGCTCATTGCTCTCTGCAACTGCCTGAGAGGAGGTTGTGGGGAGGAGGGAGCTAGACTCTTCTGCCAGGGCCAGGGGACAGGATGAGAGGGAATGGCCTCAAGCTCCACCAGGGGAGGGTCAGGATGGACATCAGGAAAAAAATATTTCACAGAAAGGGTCATGGGGCTGCCCAGGGAGGGGGTTGAGTCCCCTTCCCTGGAGGNATCCAGATGCCAGGGTCCTGCTTCCCTGCAGGAGTGAGGGGACATCCTGAATTGTTTCCAGGCACTTCAGCCAATCTGCATATAGAAATCAGATGTTGGGTGCTGGCTGGTCCTCAGTCTGAGGGTCCTTTTTAGAAAGACCCTGAGAATCTGTTCAGGATCCGATTGGATCGCTGGGATCCCGTGTGAGCATCCGGGTGCAGAGCTCAGCCAAGCCCCACTCATAAACAGTGATGTGAGTCACGAGCCCTGCCCTCGCCTGAGAGGGATTCCTGCGCCGTGACTCAGTCCCAGCCCTGCCCCGCTGCACCGGCTCCCACGCATGCACCCCTGGTTTGCCTGGGATCCCCAGTTTCACCGAGACCCTCAGCACTGCAGGGCAGGGGGAGGTGGGCAGGGGGGCAGGTAGGAGCCAGCGATGCTCCTGCGTCAGGGAGAGGAGCAGCAGGGTCAAGGAGGCAAAGCTGGATGGGGATGGGGGTGAGGGGTCTCAGCTCTGAGGTGCTGAAAGGTCCTGCGTCCAGTTCTGGAGTCCTCAGAACAGGGAGGACCTGGAGCTGTTGGAGAGAGCCCAGAAGAGGCCACGGAGATGATGTGAGGGCTGGAGATCCTCCTATACGAGGACAGGCTGGGAGAGCTGGGGTTGTTCAGCCTGGAGGAAAAACGGCTGNAGATTGAGATGAGATCTTGGGGAGAAATGTTTTGCTGTGAGGGTGGGGAGGCCCTGGCCCAGGTCACTCCATCCCTGGAGGGGTTCCAGGCCACGTTGGATGGGCCTTGGAGCCCCTGATGCAGTGGGAGGTGGAACTAGATGGGCTTTGAGGTCCCTTCCCACCCAAACCATCCAACAATTCTATGAATTGGGGTTCCCAGAGACACCCCAGGGCTGGGGCAGCAGTGTCCCCACAGAGATGGATGCTGGGCTCTGGTCCTAAGGCTGCTCAGGTCCCCACATGGAGACATGGACAGGGTCCCCCGGGCCGTGTGCCAGCAGCAGCCGCACCCTGTGCCGCAGGCGGTGGCTCGGGGTGCCAAGAGGCCCTGGTGTCTGCTGACATCTCGTGGTGGCTCGATCCACCACGAGGATCCCATCCTTGCGAGGCCAGAGGGCTGGGACGGGCACCCCCGTGACCGTGTGGGCGGCAGAGGGCAGGGCAGCCCCCTCCCTTGTCCCCCCCCATCCCCTCGGTGCATCCGGGAAGGGCAGAAGAGCCTTGGCACCACCCTCTGCTCCTCCAAACTTTATTGCTGCAATAAATAACCACGGGGGCACGGACAGGACCCAACGGACCAGAGCACCCGTCGGTGCAGGCAGGGCAGACCCTTCACCAGCTTTGGGGGTGGGAAGACACCCTGTTCCCAGGGGGATCCCCAGCTGCGAGGGGAGGCTCTGTGGGGACAGGGGAGTCCCTGTTTTGATGGGGTTTCTGCCCCAGAGGTCTGAGAACGGGCAGAATTCATGTCCTAGGTGAGGGGAAGCCTTTCCCTTAGCTTCTTGCCCATCAGAGGGCTTGTGGGGCAAGATGAGGGCAGGGGTGATGTGGCCCGCAGCCCCCACCCGTGGCTGTGGTGGCCTCGCACACCTCAATTCCGACCCCCAGGCTCTGCCTGCCCCGATCGCATCCTGGCGTGGCTCAGCTCAGCCAGCAAAGCTGCAGGAGACCGGGGTGCCCTGGGGCAGGCTGGGGCTCAGGACTGAGAGGTGAGAAGCAGGGAGCTGTGGAGAAGCAGGGGCTGAGCCCAGGGAGGGTTGGGATGCAGGCGGCTACATGGTGAGCTCGATGTTCTTCTCCTGCTGGTGGATGCTGTGGGAGAAGCGGGGAACCGTGGAGAAGCAGCGAGGGTTGGGATGCAGCCCAGCTCTACTTGGTGTACTTGATGCTCTGCTCCTGCTGGCGGATGATCTGGGCG
Organism: Piaya cayana; assembly: GCA_013389865.1. Taxonomy (NCBI): domain Eukaryota; kingdom Metazoa; phylum Chordata; class Aves; order Cuculiformes; family Coccyzidae; genus Piaya; species Piaya cayana. The sequence continues at coordinate 11,390 of WAAB01002271.1, forward strand.
ATGGGGCTGGCGATGCCGCCTATCAAGGTCCAGTACTCCTCGAAGCTGATGCGCCCGTCTTTGTTCTCATCCAGGTCACAGATGAGCTTGTCGGCTGCTCGCCGGTTCCCGGTGTCCTGGGGGACAGAGCAGAGCCGTTCACACCAAGGTGATGGGGAAAGCGGGGTGCAGGATGAGAATCCTGAGGCCAGTTGTGGGCCCCTCCCCACAAGAAGGATGTTGAGGCTCTGGAGCGAGTGCAGAGAAGAGCAAGGAAGCTGGGGAGGGGCTGGAGAAGAAGAGACTCCTCTGGCTGAGAGAGCTGGGGGTGTTTATCCTGGAGAAGAGGAGGCTGAGGGGAGACCTCACTGCTCTGTGCAGCTGCCTGAGAGGAGGTTGTGGAGAGGAGGGAGCTGGGCTCTTCTGCCAAGTGACAGGGGACAGGACAAGAGGGAATGGCCTCAAGCTCCTCCAGGGGACGTTCAGGCTGGACATCAGGAAAAAATTTTCATGGAAAGTGTGATTGGGCAGTGTGAGAGGCTGCCCAGGGAGGGGGTTGAATCACCTCCCCTGGAGGGGCTTAAGGGATGGGTGGAAAAGGTGCTGAGGGACATGGGTTAGTGATTGATGGGAATGGTTGGACTCCATGATCCAATGGGTCTCTTCCAACCTGGTTATTCTAGGATTCTGTGATTCAAGGAGGAGGAACTGGTCCCTCAGCCCCATGCGCCCCGGCCTCACCGTCAGCATGTGGTTGAGCTCACAGCTCAGCATCTTTCGGAAATCCTTCTTGCTGATGCGCCGCGGCTTCTTGCAGCAGCACCGGTGGCTCGAGTACTTGTCAAAGTTGTTCACCAGGACCTGGACAGCCCATTCCAGTTCTGTGCACTCTGCCATCGCTGCCTGCGGTCACCTGTGGGGATGAGAGGTCAGGGATGGGGGCTGTGGGACCCACCATGCCCCACACTGGGGAACAGGGGTAGACAGGCAAGTGCTATGCCCCTGGATCACAAAAACAGAGAATAGTTTGGGTCGGAAGGGACCTTAAAGATCACCCAGTTCCTGCAATGGGCAGGGACACCCCCCAAAAGATCAGGCTGCCCATCCAATCTCATGGTGCCATCACTCAGGGCGTGCGTGAGGCCTGCACAAGCCCCTCAAGAGGCAAAGAGCAGCCACCCCAGCACCGTCACACAAGCTGCTCTTCTTCCCACCTCACTACACAGATAGGATCACCCCAAAACTCCTCCTGGCCCCTGGTTCCACCTGCCGCGGCTCCAGAGCAGCACCCGCCCCACACCAACCACCCCACCTGCCCCTCCGGGGCGGCCGCCCCCACGCGTGGGCTGGGGTGGCAATTATGGTGCCGAGGCCGCGGGGCTCCACAGCGCCAGGGCCGCGGCCGACGGTTCCCAGGGATCATTAGGGAGGAATGGGGCTGGGAGCCACACGGCAGCGGTGGCGGCAGGATGAGGGCAGGAATTACCAGCCAGCCCTCCTCTTGCCTCACAGCTCCGGGAACACCTCAGCAGGTCCAGACCTGCTCAAGCCCCCCACGAGCCCAGTCAAAGGCGCCCACGATCCCCCAGGGTCCAATCCTGCCTGCTGAATGTCCAGGGTTCTCGCTCCACAGCCCTGTCCCAAGGCAGGAAGATCCTTCCTATGGTTGGGCCCAACAGGATGGTCCCCGTCACGGGGTCCAGTGTCTGCATCCCGTCCAGGATGCAGGGACGGAAACTGCGTCACCTTGTCCGGCCTTGGCTCTTTCCTGCCCCGTCGGTAGCAGGGATGGAGCGTGTTGCTCCGTGGCTCAACTGCTACAACAGCAGCGGTGGCTGTGGAGGCCTTGGAAGAAGCCAACGGGTCAGCGTATATGGAGCTCAGAGCAGTGGCCCAGTGCCATCCCCCACTCCAGCGCCATCATCCAGGAGAGCGTCTGCAGTTCTGGGAGCACGACAGGACCTGCTCCACACCCTAAACCTGGCTCGCATCTCCTCTTTGTGCACTGATCTTCCCCAGCTCAGCCCCAAGCTGAGGACATTGGCCCATCAGGGTGGTGGGAAGAGACAGGAGGCTCAGCCCTGGGCTCCCTGCACTCTTGGACTCATCCCTCCATGCCTCCTCATGGCTGGGTGCCCTCCTGAGCCATCCTCATCTTCATGAAAGGCTTTGCTGTGCCGTGACCCAGGGCCACCCCATTCCAGGACTGGGGATGATCCCCACCTTGCAGGCTGCTGGGCTCCAGGGTGGCTTTTGAAGGGTCCCGGTGCTGTCAGTTGGTCCCAACACGAGCCTGGTCTCACCGGAGACCTCCAGCTCCAGCCCTTCCTCATCTCAGGCCATTAATTACCAACAAAATTTAATTAGCAGCACTCGGGTCAGAGCACCCATCCCCTGCACCCACTGTGGACCCCGTGCCAATGGCACTGGTCCCCCGCCACCCTGCACCCAGCCCATCCTTGGGGCATCGTGGCTCCTGCTCCGACGCTGACTCACGGCACCAGCCCGTGTGGCCCCACCGTCGCCTGTCCCCAAGCCCCGCCATGCGGCCCCAGGGCCAGCCCAGGGCACAGGGACAGTATCACCATGTCGGGGACGCTGGCGCGCTGGTGGCAGGGCTGGGGGACAGGTAGGCAGGCTGGGCAGGGCAGGACAGGGCTCGTCAGCGTCTCTGCTCCTGCCTCTGCGGTCGCTTTTCTTCTGCCACCTTTCCCTCTCCTTCCTAACACTCTCAGCAGCCCCAAGCTAGACCCACAGCCCCGGTGCTCCCTACCCTGGGCAACACAGGGGAAATGCCCCTTTTCCAGATCCCACTGACAACCCCATGTCCTGGTCTCTCGTAGGCAGTGGAGGTCGATGGACACTGGCAAAACCCTGTGCCCGACCACTCCTTCCCAGTCCAGCTCCCCCCAGTGCTCCCCGACATCCAATGACTCCTCTCCACCCCAGCCCCACATGCCTGGATGCTCCCCGGCATTCGATGGATCCTCTCTGCCCCAGCCCAGGTACTTCCGATGCTCCCCAGTATCCAATGGATCCTCTCCACCCCAGCCCATCTCCCCTGGATAGTCCCCAGCATCCAACAGGTCATCTCCTGGCTCTCCCTGATGCTCCCTGGCATCCAGTGGGTCCTTTTCACTCCAACCCAACTGCCCTAGATGCTCCTCGCAACCCAATGGTTCTTCACCAGCCCCACATACACGGAGCTGCCAAAGGGCTCCGGGGATTTCCACCACTCAACCTGCAGCAGCACGTTCCAGAGCTGTTCCTGATTGAATATTCACTCAAAGGGTCGCAGTGCTGGTTTTCTCATCCCCAGCTCGGACTCTTACCTGGCTCTGTCTGGGGGTCCTGTTGTGTCCGTCTATCTCCGATTTGGCGGTACGGGCAGTGGGAGACGATGACACCCACTTTTTCCTCACCTTGCACCCATACCATAGGGCCCAACCCAGCTTTTAAAGAGGCTCACGCCCCTCCCTGACGTTCCCGGGGCGTTCCCAGACTGGGGCTCACCTGGGAAACGTTCCCTTGCAATTGCAACACCGGGATGGGTCGGCGCGAGCTGGGACCCGCCGTGGGCTCCGGCTCCTTCCCAGGGGCTTCCCTGCACGTGGTTGTGGGGTGATGGCATTTGGAGGCCACTTTGAGGGACCCCGACAGCTGGAACGGGTGGTGGGCTCTGGGTGGTTTCCTGGGCATAGACCAACTCCAGCCTGGTCCCAGGGTTTTGAAACCCACAACCATCCAGCCACACAGCAGCCAAACTAGCTCCTCCATCCCGTCATACATCCCCACCACCCACCCTACTCCAAACCACCCTCCGTGACCACAGCCCATCAGCTCCGGACAGGAGCTGCCCAGCAAGGTGGGGATTGTCATTTATTTGAACCAAACACCCTCGTTTTTAACGGTAAAGGGGCTGGCTCGGGCCTTTGCTACATCAGGAGCTCTGGAAGTACAAAGACCAGCACCACGCAGGGCCGAGTCCAGCTCTCGGCTCTCTCTGGATGCTTTAGGACTGATAAGTTGCTTCTCAGCTGGAAGCCGTGTTTGAAAACTCACATCCATAATTAATTGTCCCCACAAATTGTACCCCTGTGTGTGTCTGCTGGAGCAATGGCGCAGCGATGCGATGCCCAGATTAGATACGGGCAGTTACTGGGAGCTGCATATTTGGAGATGTAGGAGGTGAGATATTCCACCTGCTCAGAAGACCTTTGGGGCTCCCGTCCTGTAAAAAACCACCATGTGTGTCATCTCAGCTCTCCACTGGCTTTTTCCTAATCTCGGTTGGGAGAAGCAAACCCGTCCTCAGCCGAGATGCTCCCGGTGTCGTTGATGCAACAATCCGAGAGGGTGGGAATCCCTCCCCGACCCTGCAGGCAAACAGCTCACCTCTGAATCATGGCCCTTCATTACTCTCCTGTGCCTGGCAGATGTCACAACCACATCCAGGCCCTTATTTTTACAAGGCATCCAGGGCGTGTGCGTGTGCTCAGAGCAGCCACGTCCCATCCAAACCCATCGCAAGACAGTTTCCCAGCCGTTTCGATTGCCCTGATGACATTTATCTCTCCCTCGGTCCCCTCGAAGCTCCAGGTCTGAAAGCTTGGGAGCAGTTTGGCATCTCATGGATGCTCCGTGGGACCCTTTGTAGATGGAGGACTCGCTGCTCCAGCATCGGGGGTCTTTGTGTTGGCCGTGATGGTCTCCATCACCACCACCAGCGTGGAGAGATGCGGTTCTCAGCGTTCCCCCAGCGCGGTGCCCGGGGTCGTGGTGGTGCCGTCCTCGTGTGGCCAGCGCTGACTCACCAAGGGGCACCGACCCCTCCAGCGCAGGTTGAGCTCTTCCTGCTGCCACCAAAGACTTTCCAGATCCAACAGATACTTATCAAGGATGGCTCACGCCGCAGGAATTGCCGTCCTCCTGACAACGCACCATCACGACAAACGAGCCGGTCACCAAACCAGAAGGAGGACCCAGGAGTCCCCACTCCCACGGCACATTCCCAGCCTGGTACTGGGAAGGCGATCCAGAAGTCCTGGCTCCCCTTTTCCTCCCCCCCCCCATCACCCTGACACATTTCCTGTCTCTAATTAAATGCACACCACACCTTTCTGCTTAATTTCCATGTATTTATTTCCAAGGCAGGAACAATAAATAGTCATTCGCATTGTGAAATCCACCCCAAGGTGAGAGGAGACAGAGGGTGGCCTGTGGCCGAGCCACCGTGTCGGGAGGACCTGCCACCCTGGTCCAACCCTTGAGTTTCATCCCATTTCTCTGCCTTTTGGGTTGGTTTGGTTCATCTTTTGGGTTTTTCCCTGCAGCACAAAGCCTCGCAAGGTGATGCAGGAGCTGCTGAGGAGCCTGCACCCTCTCCCTTTTTGGGGTCCCCGTTGTACCTCCAGGACCACCCACAGGCTCCTCCGGGATGCAGAGCTCAGCAGGAATGGCCTGGGTGGAGGAGGGAAGGTGGGATAACCCAACTCAGTGGCTCTGCACCCTCTCCAAGCCCATTTCTTTGCTCTCCATGCTCTCACTGTCTGAGCTAATTGCTCCATCCTGGTGAGCCACCACTTTTATTGGCATTTATTGTTTTCTTATTTGTTGCAATTAAACAGAAAACGAACGTTCTCCCGGCACAGGTGGGACCTTGCTGCCGGCCTCACAGCTTTTGTGTCTTCCTGAGCCCAGGATTTCAGGGTGTCCTCTGAGCTCACCCTCTGGGTGCCTGGTCTGGAGACGCAGCCCTGGCTCTGTTTGTGGGGTTTCCACAAAAGGGACCGTGGGGCACCCCAGGAACCAGGCGTGGGCACAGCCCCGTGCTCACCTTCGGCACCGCGCACACCTAGAGCGCTGTGCACACTCAGAGCAGCGCACACACCCGCAACGCCCACACACTCCCACGGTGCTCACGCACATTCACAGCACCCCTTGCATGCCCGCACCATCCCTTGCACACCCACACCGTCCCTTGCACACTTGCAGCATCCCTTGCACACTTACAGTGTCATTTGCACACCCACAGTGCCCTTTGCACACTTACAGCATCCTTTGCATTCCCATAGCATCCCTTGGGTACTTGTACCATCCTTTGCACACTTAAAGCATCCTTTGCACACTCACAGCATCCCTCGCATGCCCACAGCATCTCTTGCATGCTCACAGTTTCCCTTGCACGCTTGCAGCCTCCCTTGCATGCTCACAGCCTCCCTCGCACACTCACAGCCTCCCTCGCACCCTCACAGCCTCCCTTGCATGCTCACAGCCTCCCTCACATGCTTACAGCCTCCCTTGCACACTCACAACATCCCTCACACCCTCACAGCCTCCCTTGCACTCTCACGCTCTGCACTGGGGACAGAGGGTCTGTCACCCAGCAGCAAGTGACACTCAGCTGCAACCACTGCAGCCCCATCCCTCCCCTTTCCTTCCCCCCTGTTGGAGGACAAATGAGTTCATCCTGGCTGGGATTTTTCTGATGTTTTCCTTTATTAATTTATACAAAAATGGTTGCAAGTGACACAAGCTGATACCAACCCGCCACCGACCCAGCCCCGAGCCCAGCCACTAGCCAGGGGCCAGCATCCCTGGAGAGGGGCAGGCTGGGGAGCACCGTGCAGGCAGCACATCCTGCGTAGCACCCCAAACCGTGTGGGCAGGCACAGGGCACCCCAATCCCTGCACCGGGGGGAGAGCAGGGAGTGCACCCAGGCCACGCACGGAGATGCCAGGGCTGGCCCAGAGCCCGAGATGACCCCAAAGGTGCTCAAAACACAGAATCTGGGCTCCCATGGGGTGGCAGGGGTACAAGCCTGCACGTCCAAGGGATTCTGGGGGAAAAGGAGCTGAATCCCTCTCTCTGTGATGCTCTGGGGCTGGGGAACCTGCAACCAGAGGGGTTTTGGGGCAGGAGGTGGGACAAACGGGGGGGGAAAGACTCTGGAGCAAAGGACGGAAAGAGGCACCTCCAGAGCCAGGGCCAGGAACCCCCTTGCCACCTCCCTCCTGCCGTGGCACGGGCCAGAGCTGGGGATGGGAAGGGAGCTTTCCTGATGGAAAGGAGAACCGAGAGAGGGCAGGGACGGAGCCAGGGAGGGGGGTTCCCACCGCCCCGGCCAGGGATGCGGGGAGGAGATGAACCCCAGCAGGAGCGATGCTGTATTTTCCCAGGTACATCCCACTGCGACCAGCAGCCTCTCGCGATTCTCGGTGCAGAGCCTGAGGCCTCGGGTGCCTTCCCGTCCCCCACCACCCTCTACTTCCTCCGGCAGCCCTTGGCCGCATCCCCCATCATGTCCCAGTATTCTCCAAACTCCAGCTTGGCCTCGTCAGGGTTCCCCATGCATTCAATCTTCTCCTCCAACGGTCCAACACACTGCAACCGAGAGAAAAAAAAAAGCATCGGGGTGAGGAGGCTGAGGGGTCCCACAGGCAGCCTGCGCCCACCCCAGCTCCCCTCCCACCCCTGGCATCTGCTCTCACCTTCCCCAGGTGGGGCAGCTTCTGTGCCACTAGCTCCTGCATCTCGTTTGGCGTCAGGTACTCCTTCTGCCCCTTCACCGCGTAGCAGTGGAACTGGTTGATGACAGTCTCGATGGCCCGTTCCACATCCGTCAGCTCCTGGCAGTCCTGCGGGGCGAAGAGAGAGGGTGAGGAGCTGGGGGACACCTCCCTGGAAGGATGGGACATCCCCGGATGCACAGAGCAAGCCCCTGAGAAGGTGGGACCCCACGTGAGCAGACGTGCCGGTGCTCTCTGCAGATGTTCAGACCCTCCAGATTGATGTGATAAACCTTCTTATCAGCATGCTAACCCTCCATACAGATGTGAGACCCTCCGCAGATGTGAAAGTTCATTGTATAGATGTGAGACCTCATGGTACAGGTGTGAGGCCCACATGCAGACTCAAGACCACTCCATACAGATGTGAGCCTGCCCCATACAGATGTGAGACAACACCAAACAGGAGACCCGCCCTGCGCTCCTGTGAGATCCCCATACAGACATAAAACCACTCCATGCACCTTGACCCCACTCCGTACAGAGGTGAGACCCCACCTTACAGATGTGAGACTCCAACTTCCAGATGTTGCATCCCTCCATACAAGCCCTGCCCAGCTCCAATGCCCCCTCCAGCTGCCATACTCCCCCACCTCAACATGCCACCCCTCCACCTCGATGTGCCACCCCTCCCTGAAGACGTGTCACCCCCCTGTCTCTGCTCGCCCCAGCTTCTCCCTGCCCAGGGCCAGCGAGGCTCAGCCACCCTGGCGTCTCCAGGCGCTACACCCACAGCACGCGGGGGCCGTTGTGGCTGTCCAGACTGGTTCTTCCTCTCCTTTGCACAAGCAGTGGATGGCGGCATGAGTCAGTGCCCAGGACACCTCGTGTGCCCGCCGGGATGGGGCTTGGCAGCAGCAGGAGCCCCTTTCCCTCCCCATCAGGGCCGCTGACCCCTTCCCCAGCGGGATGGGGGGCAGAGACCAGCCTGACCCACGCACCCGGCTCCCCAGCCACGGCTGCGTTTGAAGGGAAACGATGATGATTCACTCAACAGCTGCGGTTTTCCCCTCGAAACACGATTAAACCACATCAGGAGATGCCCATTAGGAAAGAACCCAACAATCTTCGGAGCCTCAGCCTGGCACCCCAGCTCAAATCCTCCGCAGGTGCAAAGGTGTGCAGGGTGGGCACCTCCCATTTGAAAGCCAAGGAGAACAGGAGACTTTCTGCCATTGGGCATCCTTGGAGAGGTCGCAAGGAGCGAGTGCAGCTCCTGATGGTGAGTCCATGGGAGCTGGAGAAAGCTGCCTGGATCCCCGAGCTTTCAAGTGGCTCCAAATCTGCATCACCATGTGCCTCTGCCCAGCGCCGGGGCAGCGTCGCCGAACCCCCAAACCAGCCCCCCGGCTCCTCCACTGGAGTCTGGCTCCAGTTTGGGGCTGGCCCAGTCGCGCTGCTCTGAGTCACCCCATGCCCAGGGCTCTGCTCCAAGGGATGGGGGCATGTGGGGTCACCCCCGCACCCCACACCCCTGTCAGGGGTCCCAGCCCTCCCAGCATCGAGGCGTCGCTCATGGACCTTGCGCTTCTTGCGGCAGTTGCACTGGCCCATGCTGGTCCTCGCGGCGGCTGGAGGTCCTCAGTGGCAGCAGCGGTGGGGTTGTCCTCTCCGATGGGATCTCAGAAGCTGGCGAGGGAAGAAAGCCAGGCTCAACCCTCGGCTCAGGGGGGGAGTTTCTCCTCCTTCGGTGCCGGGACCGAGCGCAGGGCAAGGAAGAAGCCCTGCGATGCTGTGAGCTGCCGGGACATGTCCCAGTAGCAGGATCATCCCTGCCCCAGCTGCAAGTCGTGGCAGAGCCAAGCGTGAGAGCACAGAGGGGTGTGGAGGGGTGCTGGGACCCCTGGGCACAGTCCCCCATCCCATGGTGGCCATGGGCCACTTACCTGCTCCACGGGCTCTCCTGGGTCTGCGCGGGCTGCGGCGCGCCGGGGTTTTATACCACAGGGAGGTGTGAGTGGGAGCTCCCTGCGCGCCGCCAGCTGCGGTGTGGTGCAAGGCGTCTCATTTCGGAGCTTGGCCCAGGGCCAGCGTGGGGCTGGGAAACGCCTCCTTTCCCGGCCACATTGATGGTTCCCCCATCCAACCAACCCAATCCGGCACAGCCGCACGGCACCGCGTGGGAACGGCCACCCGGACACCAGGCGCAGGGCTGCGTCACCCCACGGTGGGGATGTCACCGCTTTCCAGTAGCACCAGGATTTGGGAGCTGAAGGCCAGGAAGAAGCTGCCCAGAGAGGCGGTAGATGCCCCAACCTTGGAAACACCCAAGGTCAGGCTGGATGGGGCTCTGAGAAACCTGGTCTAGTTGAAGATGTCCCTGTTCACCGCAGGGGAGGTGGATTAGATGACCTTTGTGGTCCCTTCCAACCCAACCCATTCTATGTTTCTATACTGGGAGCTTGGTTAGAGGTTCTGAACCATGTTGAGCGAGTGGACAACTCCACCCTTGCTACCCAAGACCCAAGAGAGGATGGACATTGATGCTGTGGAGGTGGCAGCCACCATGGCATCAGTACTGGAGGTTCTCCCAAGCCCCACCCTGGTCCCAGCCACCCATCGCGCTCGCACTAAGCAACCCCACAGCCCAGCAGGAAGGTGCTTGTGGGGCGCGGGGTGGTACCCCGCAAGCCGGACCTGCGCAAGGGCGATTTGGGAAGAGTCCCAGCCACCACAGGTTCCCCACAGCGGTCACCCCAAAACTGAGCAAGCCCCAACCCACCACTCGTGGTGCCAAGCTGGTCCCTAGGCATTACGGCCACGGACGCACATGGAGATGGGTGACCAAACTGGGAGCTCTGCTAAGAACAAGAGCAATGCTGAGGCTCAGGAAAACCTCTTTTATTAACTCCATGTCAGTCAAGCCTCCCCTCCAGCCCCATCACTTCTTCTTCCCTGCCTTCTCCCTCCTCATGGCCTTCGCCAGCTCCCCGATCAGCCGCCAGTACTCGCCGAATTTCAGCTCCTCGTCATTGTTCACATCCAGCTCTCTCATCTTCTCCTCCAAGGAGGGGACGTCCTGCAGGGAGAACAGGGGATGCTCAGACATGTCCCGTTCCCCAGGTGAGGATGCAGGACAGCAAGGGCTGCTGCTCATTCTTGCTTGCACATCCCAGGGCACTGGGAGCAGCCCCGCGAGCTCAGAGGGATCCATGCGCATCCAGCCACCCCCCTCACGCTGCCCCTCACCTCACCTTCATCAGGTTGGGCAGCTGGAGCTGGACCAACTCCTTGAACTCATCAGCTGTCAGCGTGCCCTTCTTGCCCTCCTTTGCCGCATAAGTGAAGAAGACGGTGACGATCTTCTCGATGGCCGTCTCCAGCTCGGTCAGCTCGCCCGTGGCCATGGTGCCGGGACACAGGAGCAGCCCGGGGCTGCAGGGAGAGGAGCTGAGAGGGGGCGGAGGCGGAGGGGCATCACGGGGTGCCCTGGGAGAAGGGGACTCTCTCCCTGCCCAGGGTGCAGCGAGTCTGTGAAGTCTCAGCTTATCCCTCGGGGTTGTCCCTCTGCTCCCTAGGGCCCGAGGGAGGGGGAGCAGAGCCGATTGGTGACGGCACTACCACCTGGCGCAGCATGGCACAAACATCACGGAAGCAACTGGGATGAGGGGACGTCAGGAAAGGGATGGGAGGACAGCAGGGGTCCCCTCTTGTCCTGCAAGTGCTGGGAACGCGGTGCCCAGGGTGGAGCCAGCGCCACAGGCAGCAATTCCCTACTTACCCCCGTCTCCTGCGGGCAGAGAGCTGCAGGCAGGTCTCGGCCCCCTGGGAGGTTCGATATCGGCCTCCCAGGAGGTTTTATACCCTGCACCGCAGGAGGGGAGAGCGCAGCGCTTTGTCCCCCCTGCCAGGGTGTTGGATTTCCTGTTGCAGCCGGACGGACGCACAGACACCGCCCGGGCAAGCAGGCGGCCTCCTCTTCTCCCTCCCCGTGCGGGCAGCGAACCAAACTCGCACTCAGCCTCGCTGATGCAAACCTTCCCCAGCCTCCATGCACTGCCTGGGAGATGCCCCGGTGGGAAGAAGGATGGGATCATCTCACAGAGCTTGAGCATCACCCACACCTCCCTTGGAGGGGGAAGGCAGGGAGATGCTCCAGTGAGAAGGAAGGGATCAACCCATCCCTCTCAGCCTTGTTGGTGCAAACCTTCCCTGACCTCCATGCGCCACCTGGGTGATGTCCCGGTGGGAAGAAGGACGGGATCATCCCACAGAGCTTGAGCATCACCCACACCTCCCTTGGAGGGGGAAGGCAGGTGCCAGCCCCAAACGTTTCCCTGCGGGATGGGGTCTCACTGGGGATGGGGACATGGTCTCCAGTATCCTCCTCACATCTCACTGTATCCCAACATTCCACCTCATCCCAGCCCGTGATCCAGCTGCAGACCCGGGGCCAGGCCCGACCCGCACCAAGTGAGAGTTATGACTCAGCCACCCGCTGACATCATCCCTATTAATAGTGGGCTCTGTAGAAATTAATTAATCCAAATGAATTAGGGGGTTGGATCTCCCCGAGCATTCCCCTTGAATCATCGTGTATTTATAACATGGCAGCCCAAGTAGGTTTCCACCTGGGGGTCAGAGCAGCTCTGCACCGCGGCACCAACCATTCCCACGGGGCCACCCAAGCCTCATCCTGCACCCCAGCATCGTGCCTCAGCCACAAACCCCATGTGGTGCCCACAGCACAGGGAAGAGGCGATGGGGATGGTGGCACCGGATGGGGATGGTGTTAGGGACCATCTCTGCTGACGGCATGGCAGGGAGGCCCCTGATTGCCTGCCACCTCATCCCTGAGTTGTTCAGGACCAGGTTGGATGAGGCTTTGAGCAACCTGATGTAGTGGGAGGTGACCCTGCCCATGGCAGGAGCGTGGAACTGGATGGGCTTTGAGTTCCCTTCCAACCCAAACCATTCTATGATTCTATGATTTGGGATACAGGCCCTGGAACTGGCCCAGGGTGCTCAGAGAAGTGTTGACTCCCCAATCACTGGAGGGGTTCAAGGCCAGGTTGGCTGGGGCTTGGAGCCCCCTGATGCCGTGGGAGGTGTCCCTGCCCCTGGCAGAGGGTGGAACTGGATGGGCTTTGAGTTCCCTTCCAACCCAAACCATTCCATGATGATCCACAAGGAAACACGACACCAAGCATGACAGGCAGCAAGGTTGGACCACGCAAACCCCCCCAGGACAGCACATGGGATTGGGGTCCTGGGGAGCCCAGCACAGCCCAGGGATCCCCACCAGTGGTCTTTTGGGGACCCAGAGCAGGGAGGTCCCTGCCGTGATGCCATTGTCACCAGCCCGGTTTCTGCTGAGCCCTGAGGCGCTCACTCCACCTCTCCACAGGGATGAAGACGCTCCAGCCGGCACCAGGCAGCCCAGTCCCCACCCCACACCGTCACACCAGCTCACACGGGAGGAATTGGCTTCCTGCAGTCCCATCCGGCCCGGCCCCTTCCCTGGGATGACGGGGGAATGTCCCACGTCCCTTCCATCAGTCCCACGTCAGGGGACCAAGATGGTCTCTTGGGAAACTGTCAGGGTGAGTCAGGCTCAGCAAGGACGGGGACAGGTTTGGGGTGAATCACTGGCCCTGAGAGCCAGGCGGGCCAGTGACTCACCACCCCTGGAATTCGGGGTGCTGGGACGGGGTGAGGAGGCAGCAGGAGCTGCAGTGATGCCGTGACAGGATGCAGCCATATCACAGGTGGCAGGAGAAATCAGGGAATGATACAATCATTGAATGGTTTGGGTTGGAAGGGACCTCAAAGCCCATCCAGTCCCACCTCCTGCCATGAGAAGGGACACCTCCTACTACACCAAGGGCTCCAAGCCCCATCCAACCTGGCCTTGAACCCCTCCAGGGATGGGATCTGGGGGTTCTGGTTGATATCAAGTGGGAATCATGGAACTATGAGACGGTTTGGGTTGGAAGGGACCTCAAAGTCCATCCAGTCCCACCTCCCACTGGATCAGGGGCTCCAAGCCCCATCCAGCCTGGCCTTGAACCCCTCCAGGGATGGGGCAGCCACCACTGCTTTGGGGAACCTGGGCCAGGGCCTCCCCACCCTCACCGTAAACAATTTCTTCTTAATATCTTATCTCAGTCTCCCCTATTTCGGCTGAAAACTGTTCCCCCTCATCCTCTCCCTGCCCTCCCTGATCCAGAGCCCCTCCCCAGCTTTCCTGGAGCCCCTTTCAGCACTGGAAGCTGCTCTAAGTTTTCCCCACAACCTTCTCTTCTCCAGGCTGAACAACTCCAAGTCTCTCTCTCCTCATATGGGAGGCCAGGGGCACCTCCTGATCAATCCTGAGTTCCCTGCTCTGCCCATGCCTGAGGACACGGCACAAGTGACCCAGCACTGGGGACCCCAATGCTACCAGGAGGGCAGGAGCATGACTGCCAGGGCGAGAGCTCAGCATTGGGGTGCAGGTGAATCCCAAGGTGGTGTCCCCAACCTGTCTTGGCTCCACCAAGGATGGTCACTGCAGCTACCGTGAGTGCCAGCCCAGCAGTGATCCACACCAGCCCTTATCAGGGCTTGTTAGAGAAATGCTTCATTACTTGAAGATGCAAAACTGGGTGCCCGGTGCCACTGTGATGCTCCCAGCCCTGGCACAGCAGGTGCCCAGCAGCTCCAAACTCCAGGGATGGAAAAGCCTCTTCCATGCTCCAGCGATGGGATGAAGAGACAAGATCAGCCCAGCCCCAGCAACTGGAGCAACTGGTTTAGCTGGGTCAAAGTGGAGCATGGGGAGTCGCAGTGGCTGAAACCTGTTCCAAGATGTGTGTAAACCTCCTGGCATGTCCCTCGCTGCTCCCGGTTTGGTAAGAGCTTGTCCTTGGGATCTGCCAGCGCCGACACGCCGGGCGTGCTCTCCCCACAGCTGGCACCGCAGCGGCAGCCGGCGAAGCCAACCCCTCCGGCACCCACACGATGCCCTCGCGGCATCGAGGTTCACCCTTGGGCACCCGGCTCCAGCCAGTCCCACCACCTGGGGAACACCTGGCCAAACCCTGCTCTCCAGGGAGGTTCGGGGGTTGATAAGAGACCCTCCAAGCACAGCTGGAGCCCTCGGGGAGCCCGGCAGTTGGACACACCGGCCGTGCCGGTGCCTGGGGCATGGTGGTCCGGGCTCTGCGCCCAACGCAGGGACCGGGGTTGGGTTATTTTTAAGCTCAGGACCGGGTGGCGGTGCCTGTCCCTGTCACGGGCAGCTGCTGTCCAACTGGGCAGGTGGCTCAGCCCCACAAGCCAGGCTTTTCCGGAAGGGGCAGCCGGATCCTGCCTGCTGCCGAGCCACCCTGGGGACAGGGGCACAGGGACTCTGCTGCCACCGACCCCCACACGGACACCGCTGCGTGAGTGCCACTGGGGTCCTTTGCCATATCCCCCTGCCCCCAAGCGCTGGGTCCAGCCTCTCCTGGGGCAAACCAGCTCCAGGGCCCCCTCCCTGCCCCACAGCAAAAATGGGAGCTGTGTCCTGCTGGGAAGAGGGTCCTGAGCCTCCATCTGAGACTCCCACTTCCGTCCAGGACCCCCACTTTCATCCAAGACCCCCACTTCCATCTTGCCCCCCACTTCCATCTGGGAGACCCACTTCCATTTGGGACCCCCACCTCTCCCTGGGACTCCCTTTTCCATCCAGGACCCCCACATCCATCCCCCTTTCACAGCCACCTCAGCTGCCCCATGTGCAGGGCAAGGGCTGAACCCCCAAGCCCTGCACATCACCCCAAACTCTCCACCACCCCAAACGTGGGGCACCGGCTGATCTGGGGTCCCCGGGCAGGGGTTGCCGCACAGCCGCGGCGTTTCCCAACCACAGGGACAGGAAATACGGCAGATGGAAACGGAGGGAGCAGGATATAATTAGCCCCCAATTAGGACTGGAATCCAGGATAAAGAGCCCAGCACCACCCTGTTCTTGCGTAAAACCATGCTGGAAGTTTGAGGGGAGCCCCAAAAAGGGGGATAACCATGCTCGCCCGAGTTTGGGGGGTCAGGAATGCTGATGCTGGGGAGGCCACCCCGGTCTCGGTCCTGGCCGCACGGATGCGCGGCCGTAAGCAGAGCCACAGCGGGGACAGGATTATCAGCATCGGCAATGCCAGCTCAGGAATCTGGTTTCTTGGCTGCGCCGTTGCTGGAGCAACCCCCGAGCTGGAATTATGGGGCTTTTTGAATTGGACAAGAGGCCTTTCTGTGTGCGGGGAGCGAGCGGACACCCGATAGCCCCCGCTGGCTCCCCCCGAGCTGAGCTGGCTCCCATGGCGAGGCCGAGGACACCGGATACCCACACCTTATCATCCCAGGGGAGGAGGCTGGGATGGAGCCGGAGTGGCCCCGCGGTGCTGACAGATGGGGGATGCCGGCGGGCGCCGAGCGGGTGGCACCGCAGGGTCAGACCCTGGGCGCGGCGATGCCACGGGGAAAGTGGCTGCAGGAGAAGCTGAGGGCTGGTGAAGGATCCAATCCAGGGTGTGGTGAAGGATCTGACCCAGGGTCTGGTGAAGGATCCGACCCAGGGCCCAGTGGAGGATCCACCCCAGGGCCCAGTGGAGGATCCACCCCAGGGTCCAGTGAAGGATCCAGCCCAGGGTCTGGTAAAGGATCCAGCCCAGGGCCCAGTGAAGGATCCAACTCAGGGTCCAGTGAAGGATTCAACCCAGGGCCCAGTGAAGGATTCAACCCAGGGTCCAGTGAAAGATCCAACCCAGGGTCCAGTGAAGGATCCAACCCAGGGCCCAGTGAAGGATCCACCCCAGGGCCCAGTGGAGGATCCAACCCAGGGTCTGGTAAAGGATCCAGCCCAGGGTCCAGTGAAGGATCCAGCCCAGGGTCTGGTAAAGGATCCAGCCCAGGGTCCAGTGAAGGATCCACCCCAGGGCCCAGTGAAGGATCCAGCCCAGGGTCCAGTGAAGGGTCCAACCCAGGGCCCCGTGAAGGATCCAACCCAGGGTCTGGTAAAGGATCCAACCCAGGGTCAAGTGAAGGATCCAGTCCAGGGTCCAGTGGAGGATCCACCCCAGGGTCCGGTGAAGGATCTACCCCAGGGTCTGGTGAAGGATCCACCCCAGGGCCCAGT
This sequence comes from Piaya cayana, assembly GCA_013389865.1. Classification (NCBI taxonomy): domain Eukaryota; kingdom Metazoa; phylum Chordata; class Aves; order Cuculiformes; family Coccyzidae; genus Piaya; species Piaya cayana. Next base: position 28,029 of record WAAB01002271.1, read on the forward strand.
GAAGGATCCAGCCCAGGGCCCCGTGAAGGATCCACCCCAGGGTCTGGTGAAGGATCCAGCACAGGGTCTGGTGAAAGATCCACCCCAAGGATGTTGGGCAGAGCTGGCCAGGGGTCACCCCAGTGAGGGACCCCACTGCCTACCCCACACATCCTCTTGACCCCTGAATCCCACCAGCCTTGTAGAGGTGGCAAGAACAACCCCCCCTCCCAGATTTAGCACAGGGAGGGACTCAGAGCCCCCCTCTTGGTATCGCTGCCCGCCCCCACCTGCAAGCACCAGTGGGGCTGGAAACACCCCTCTGCATCACCCCGAGGCTGGTGTGGGGCAGGGGGGCACCATGGGGCCAGGCTCCCCACATCCCGGCCCCAAGGAAGGTGGCACAGGGTGGCCTGGCGGTGCCAGCCAGGCTGTCCAGCCCCGGTATCGGATCCTCCCGGAGGGAGGGGGCTTGGAGCTTATTTAACGTCCCCGGCTGCCCCAGCCCGGCAGACTCGGAGCAGCGGCCGGACAGCACGGTGGGGAGCTCAGGTGAGCGTGGGTCCCAGCCACAGCATGGGTGTCCCCGCGAGGGGACAAGCGGATGGGACCCCCCTCCCACAGGATCACCTCATCCAGCCCCGAGACTTCCACCCCAGCCCCGCTGCTGGCTCCCTGCCCAGCACCAAGTGATCGGAATAAAGGCCATGGCACGCGATGCTTCCCAGCAGGGGAAGGGGCAGGGGGTGTCTGGCATCTGGGGGTGCCATTGCTGGAAAGGGGGGGCTGGTATGTGATCCCCTTAACGCAGCAGGTGCCTCCTTGTAGTTGGAACGATGGCGTCGCAGCTGGAAGGAGCCATGGAGACCCTCATCAACGTCTTCCACCACTACTCGGGCAAAGAGGGGGACAAGTACAAGCTGAGCAAGAAGGAGCTGAAGGAGCTGCTGCAGAGCGAGCTGGGATGCTTCCTGGAGGTAAGGTCTGGCCATGTTGGGGCACAGGGGATGGGGACCCCCCTTTTTCCTCCACATCCCAGAGCTGCCAAGCGCTCCAGGCTGGGGATTCCCTTTTACCTCCACGCCCTGGGGCTACAAAGCTCTGGATGCTGGGGATCCCCCTTTTCCTCCAAGCCCCAGGGACAAGAGGTGCCCTTTTCTCTTCGTGTCCTGGGACATCTGAGCCCTGGAAACTGGGGGTCCCACTTTCCCTTCTGGGGCTACCGAGCCCCAACGCTCACCCTGCCCCCCCCCACCCTCAACAGACCCAGAAGGACTCAGGAGCAGTGGAGAAGATCATGCAGGACCTGGATGAGAACGGTGACGGGGAGGTGGACTTCCAGGAGTACGTGGTCCTGGTGGCCGCCCTGACTGTCGCCTGCAACACCTTCTTCTGGGAGAACGCCTGACCCAGGCCACTTCCCACCCCAATGCAGCCACGCACGGCATCCCCAAAACACGGAGCCCCCCCACAATACCCCCAGCTCCCCCTCTGCTCCCCAGCACACCCGGGGGATCCCACTGGGATCCAGCTCCACAATAAAGGCACTGACCCAGCCAGAGGTGTGTTGTGAGCTCCTTCATACCCAGGACTGGGGGTTCTGCCCTGTACCCCTGCTCGTGCCCCCGGGGACACCAGGGAACCTTCCCTCTCCTGAGCCACGGGGTCACGGGGAAAAGCCACCCTGGGTCATCCCAAGTGCCTGGAGACATTCCCGTCTCCACCCTGTGCCGGCTCCTCCATCGCACCCTGCGCCTCACCCTGCCCCGGAGCCCAGTATCAACCCCAAATCAACCCGGGGTGCAGCAGGGCTCAGGTGGGTTACCCCAACCTGCATGGGGTCCAGGACACGGGGGTGCATGATAGAATCACCAAATAGTTTAGGTGGGAAGGGACCTCAGAACTCATCGAATTCCACCCCCTGACCTGGGCAGGGACCCCTCCCACGGGATCAGGGGCTCCAAGCCCCATCCAACCTGCCCTTGAATCCCTCCTGGGATGGGGCAGCCACCCCTGCTCTGGGCAGCCTGGGCCAGGGCCTCTCCAAACTCACAGCAGAGTATTTCTCCCCAAGATCTCATCATAATCTCCCCTCTTTCAGCTCAAAACCACTCCCCTCATTCCCTCCCTGACCCAGAGCCCCTCCCCAGATTTCCTGGAGCCCCTTTCAGCACTGGAAGCTGCTCTAAGGTCTCCCTGGAGCCTTCTCTTCTCCTGAAGAGCTGAACACCCCCAGCTCTGTCAGCCTGGCCTTGTATGGATACACGAGGGTCTGGAGGGGGTGGCCGCAGGTCGGGGCTCGTTGCTGGTCCTGCCAGAGGCAGGGGAACCATTGCCATGTCGGACTGGAGGAACCAGTTCTTATCTCCTCACCCGCTGGGCCACCAGCCAGCAGCCCCCGCGCTCAGGCCTGGGCTCACAAAAGGGGTCACCAGCGCCATCGTCTGCCGGGGCTGCTGCTCCCAGTGCAACCCAGTCAATCCCACAGCTCCAGGTCCCCATCCCAGTCCAGCCCCACAAGGAGATTCTGTGGGGAGTGAGGCCACGCCCATATAATTAATGATCACGCCCATTCAGTCCATGGTCACGCCCACTCTTGCTATAGCCACACCCTGCCATTGACTCGACGCCTACTTTCTTTATGGCCACGCCTATTCCAGCTTTGGCCCCGCCCTCTTCCTCTCAGCCACGCCCACTTCACTCATGGTATCTCCCACCACGACCATGGACACGCCCAGTCTCCTGCGGACCCGCCCGCTCCCATCAAAGCCACGCCCCCTCCTCGCAGGCCCATCTGCTCAGTCCAAGGCCACGCCCACATAACCCATGATCACGCCCACTCCATCTACGGCCACGCCCCTTCTCTTGAATTCATCATTTCTATATCTTCATCAATGACCTGGATGAAGGCATCGAGGGCTCCCTCAGCACCCTAAGCTGTGTGGAAGCTGGATCTGCTGGAGGGTGGGGAGGCTCCAAAGGGATCTGACCAGGCTGGATCCATGGGCTGAGACCAGTGGCAGGAGAGTTAACGGGGCCAAATGGCGGGTCCTGCCCTTGGGGCACAAGAACCCTGAGCAGCTCCAGCCTAGGAGAAGTCTGGCTGGAAAGTGCCTGGAGGAGAAGGAGCTGGGGGTGTTGGATGAACAGGAGCCAGCAGGGGCCCAGGTGGCCAAGGCCAAGGGCTTCTTGGCTTGGATGAGAGCCGGCATGGCCAGCAGGGCCAGGGAGGTTCTTCTCCCTCTGGACTCGGCCCTGGGGAGACCGCTCCTCGAATCCTGGGGTCAGTTGTGGGCCCCTCCCCACAAGAAGGATGTTGAGGCTGTGGAGCGAGTGCAGNCGAGACTGGACATTAGGAAAATATTTTTCCCAGAAAGGGTGATTGGGCATTGGAACAGGCTTCCCAGGGAGGTGGCTGACTCACCTTCCCCGGAGGGGTTTAAGGGCCGGGTGGCCGAGGTGCTGAGGGACATGGGCTAGTGGCAGATGGAATGGTTGGACTCCATGATCCAAGAGGCTTTTTCCAACCCGGTGACTCTCATTCCATTATTCTCTGAATGGCTCCGCCTGGCTCCTACCCTGCATCATCACTCCGCCCCTCACCGCCTGGCCCCGCCCACTCCCGTCCCGGACAACCAATGGCCGCTGGTATCCCCTTGCGTTGTGACGTAGTGGGCGTGGCTCCGTGAGCCGCTGTGCGTCCCGTGCGTCGCCGCCGCCATTTTGGCTAGCGCGGGCGGGGAGGGGACGCCGGGTGCTTCGGAGGTGCCGCCGCCATTTTGTCGCTCAGGCGGTTCCAGCGCGGAGGGAGCGGGCGGAGGGCGCCGGAGTCAGCCCCGCACCCCGCCGTCACCCGCCAGCCAAACCCAGCCAGCCCCTACCAGCCCCAGCCGAGATCTGGCGACCTGCTTGCTTCGGTGAGAGCGGGTTGTTCGTGGCGGGAGGCGGGGAAGTCCTGAGGGAGGCCCCTCAGGATGGGGGATGGGAAAACCCTCAGCGAGGCCCCTTAGGAATGGGGATGGGGGAGGCTTTGTCCTTTAGAGAGTGAGAGGGCGATCTTTGTCATTTAAAGGAGTGAGGAGGCTGTGTTTGCCCCTGCCCAGGCTGCGTGCACACGGAGTCGATCTTTCTTGCCCCGAAGCTGGGGGAGGGGCTGGAGCTCGGGGGTTCTGAGGGTCCTGGGGCTGTTCAGGCTGGAGAAGAGGCTGAGGGGAGATGTCGTTGCTCTCTAACTGCCCAAAAGGAGGTTGTGGTGACGGGGCTACTGGCCCCTTCTCGTAAGGAACCAAGGGATGGGTGAGAGGGAGCGGCCTCAGGTTGTGCCAGGGGAGCTTTATATTGGACTTGGGAAATGTTCTTCACCAAAAGGGCTCTCGGGCATTGTCAGAGACGGCCCAGGCCAGTGAGGGAGTCCTCTTCCCCGGGGGGGTTCAAAAGCCGCGTGGACGAGGTGCTCAGGCATGATTCGGGGTTGGGCCGGGACGGCTGGATCTGAAGCGTCCAGTGCTGGAGTCTGTCGATAGAAGAAGGACCTGGCTGGGAATATTGGGGTTGTTCAGCCTGGAAAAAAGAAGGCTGTGGGAAGCTTAGAGCAGCTTCCAGTGCTGAAAGGGGCTCCAGGAAAGCTGGAAAGGGGCTTTTTATCAGGAAGAGCAGGGACAGGTTGAGGGGAACCGTTTTGAATCAGGGGCTCCAAGCCCCATCCAACCTGCCCTTGAACCCCTCCAGGGATAGGGCAGCCACCACTGCTCTGGGCAGCCTGGGCCAGGGCCTCCCCACCCTCACAGAAAAGCATTTCTCTCTAAGATCTCATCTCAGTCTCCCCTCTTTCAGCTGAAAACCGTTCCCCTCATCCTCTCCCTGCACTCCTTGATCCAGAGCCCCTCCCCAGTTTTCCTGGAGCCCCTTTCCCTGCTGGAAGCTGCTCTGAGGTTTCCCCGGAGCTTTCAGTCTGCATGGTTGGTGGGTTTGAGCTCAGCACATTTCAGTCGCATTCATCATTGCCAAAGCACTTGGGCTCGAGCTGTGCTCCAAATATCTGGAACAGCTGAGTTTAAATCCCTTTGCTAATTTTGTGGGGCGTGTGGCAATCTTACGTCAGAGAACAATGTTAGGGCTGCAGATGAGCTGCCCACCAGAGCCTTGGATATCAAAAAAGCCAGAGTGACTGTGCCCTTTACAGTTTATCTCAGTCCAAGTGTCAGCAGTTGCAGTGGCAGGATGAAACCTTTGTGTCTGTTGAATATGCAGGACTTCTCTAGAGCAATCCTGGGATTTTATTGTTGAGTGTTCAGTGTCTGTTTGAAACAAAAAGGGATTTACATCTTGCCAATGCTAAACACTGAGGAAGGGCGGCAGTGCCACTCGATGCTGTGCTAAATAAGACACTTGGGTGCCATCTTGACTGCCGCTGAGCTGCGATTTTTGCAGCATTCCTCCTGCCAGCAGGAAAAATCTCACTTTCCAAAGATGACTTCTTAGTGAGGGTGCGTTAGGTTAACTTTCTGATTTATTAAATCTGCTTATCGTGGCAGTGGGCCTGGAAAAAATGTTTTAAAACATGCCAGAATACCAGTTATTTGCCCCTTTATTGCATTCTGTCTCCTTTAAAGGGGAGAATCGGGTTTTTCAGTGTTTAGACCAGCACGTGCAAGATCTCTGTGCCATTTGTGACGTCTGGTTCTTGTGTTTGCAGATTCTCTTGATCTGAAGATGGCTGCACAGTCAGCACCGAAGGTTGTGCTAAAGAGCACCACCAAGATGTCTCTGAACGAGCGGTGAGGAAGCCAACAGCACCTTCAGCTCATAAGAAATATTTTTACTTAAATTATCACTGTCCGGTGTCCAAAACGCCAACGTGGTTTCTGCCCTCTTTTAACCTCACTAAACCGAGCAGATGGCTAAGCGCCTCTGTCTCAAACTGCAGCAGATGTGGTACGCAAGGTTAAAGGGGCAAATGTTTCGGAGAAATTTCTCCGTAGCGGTTCAAATTAACCCGTTCAACACGTAAATGTGGTGGGATGTTTTATAACCAAAAAAAGAGAAACCCCACGCCCTCCCTGTTTCTTCCACATGTTGTTACATTGGTAGAGCCGGCCCTGCAGCCTGGTAGCATGTTACCTGAGCTGCAGCAGGCCTGCTGCTTTGTCCGAGGCGGGCACACGCGCGTGAGCCGGCCTGTAAGAGGCGTGCAGCAGGCCGCCACACCCGCCCAAAGGCCCTTAACAACGTTTTGGGCCTTGTAAGAGGCAAATGCTTCGCTTCACCTCCATTTCTTTCCTCTTCTTGATTTCTTTTGTTTCTTCTGCTGAGTATTCCTCTCGTTTTTTCCATGCCGTTGAGCTATTGTGCCGTTCTAACAGCGAGGCTGCAGCTGTGTTTCACTTTCTTACTAATCACACCTGAATTAACTATGTTGGGGTCATCGAACCAGGGATAAAGGGAGCCACTTGAGTGTGGTTGTGGCTCAAGCGAGTGCTGCAGTGGGAGGTATCCCGGGAGCTTCCCTCGGGAGAAGAGCAGTGAGATGCAGCGCAGGGAGGGCTCGCTGACCTGTTTAATCGTGGTCAGTTCATATCCCTCATTAACTGAAGTTCTCTTTGCAGCCTGGATGCAGTAGGAAGCAGCTGGGTTGCTGCGAAGGAGGTTCAGTATCCTGCTGTGTTTTCTGCTTGTAGGTAGCTCTTAAAGACAGAGGGTTCTTTGTGCACCAAAGAAATCAGCCAGTGAGGTTTTTTGATAAGTGACAGCGCTGGGATGGTGGCATTTCTTATACCCCAGTCCTGTGGTCCACCAGGGGCGCGCTGCTCTGTCCTCAGGGCAGTGCCTTCTGCAGATTTGTCTCTAGCACAGAGGATTTTAAAAGTTTTCTCTTATATATGAGGGTTAATTTTGCTTTTGTGGGCAGATATCAGGTTGTCTCTCCCCATCTGCCATGGTCATCTCTGCTTGTCGCTTGTTTTCATTCCTTCTGCCATTTCTAAAATCAGTAGCCTAAAGCTTTTATCACTTCTGAATTAATATCCAACATCATTTCCAAGTTTCCAGTTCTTGCACACTTGTGGAAAACAAGGAACACGTAATCCCGTATGACGTGACCCGAGTACCACTCTTTGCGTAAGGTTCATGGGATCTGGAGACCAAATCTTGAGAACCATGAATTGCCGATAAATGTGTGTAATAAAGCTTTACTTAAACACCCGTTTTATTCGACCTTGAAGCTTTACTAACATGCTGAAGAACAAACAGCCGATGCCAGTGAATATTCGGGCTACCATGCAGCAGCAGCAGCAGCTGGCCAGTGCCAGAAACAGAAGACTGGCCCAGCAGATGGAGAACAGACCTTCTGTCCAGGCTGCTTTGAAGCTCAAACAGGTGAGGGGGGTGGGGTGGCGTGTTCTGGGCTACCTGTTGATGCTGTCCCCAGCTGGTGGCTTTCCAGGATGTGGTGGAGCTGGAACAACGCTCTTGACAGTTAAAAATGAGAGACCTGGAAGGGACTTGCAGAAAATCCCACTTTGTCATTCAGATAAGTAACGCTTTGTAACTTGCTTGTTCTCGGAGTAGTGGCTGCTCCATCACTGGAGGGGTTCAAGGCCAGGTCAGATGGGGCTTTGGGCCCCCTGATCCAGTGGGATGTGTCCCTGCCCGTGGCAGGCAGTGGGCTTTGAGGTCCCTTCCAACCCAAACCATCCCATGATTCTGTGTTACCAAGTTGGAGTTATTTCGTGCTGGCTGTTCATCTCTCCTCTCTATTTTTACAGAGTAATGTTCGCATTCAGGGTTTCTGGATCTGCCGAGTGCTCCATCTCGCAACCTAGCTGCACTTATTGTTGCTACAGGTTGTTTCCAGTCCCCACTGTCCTGGTGAGGCTGGTGGCTCCCGTCCCCAGCTCTACCCTCTCGTGTGCCCTCCCCTGATTGCAGCTGGCTGCCAGGAACAAGCTCAGTTTCTGATTGCCCACAGCTGCAAGGCCTCAGGCCTGGCTCTGAGGCAGAGAGTCACACGCACCTTGTATAAAGAGTCTTTCTCGATCCACATCGCAGCGATGAGAGCTGCAGGTTGCGGTGTGCTGCTCAGGCTGCCTTCGGTAGAGCAGGAGACCAAAACAAATAGAGATTTAGATTTCTCTGCTGCAGTCCATGTGCTTCTCAACAACTCTGGTCTTGGTGATTTTGTACTTCGGCCCTTTCTCTACAACAGCATTTGTCCAGGGGCTGCTTGTTGTCAGACGGGGAGGTTACCAGTTGTAAAATGTGTGGCTAAATGGGGAGGCTGGTAAGATCGAATGAAAATAGGTGTAAGGTGCAGATTAAGAGCTGTGGGGCAGCTCCTTGTCTGTAGAGTAAGTTCAGAGAGCAGCACAGACTGCCCTGACTGCAGCATGAGTTAAATAGAATTCTGTGCATGACCTCACACAGGAGGAGAAAGCCCTGGAAATGGCTGGGCTGGATAGTTGGAATACCTAAACCTGGAAGCTCGCTCTTCTGTTTGAGGAATGCGGTTGCTTTCTGAGATCTCCTGAGACTCTTATCGTACAGGCTGCGGTGCCAGTGAGCCTTGCAGAGCTCATAAACAAAAGCAGCCTGAATTCTTTTGTGCTTAAAAGAATAATGTCTGAAGAGTTAAGAATTTCACAGTGAAGCTGGATTGAAAGCATGAAGCTTCTGCTTGTGGACTGGAGGTGTGGCAGAGGAACCAGTTAGGCTGAGCTCTTCAATGCATTCGTTTTTGTTGTTGGGTGTAGAGGTATTTGCATGATCTGCTGGAGTTAAATCCTGCAGGGAAGGGCCAGGGAAAAGCACTGAAGGGAAGTCTGGGAACTTTGTTGGGTCTTTGAATATTCCGGGTTGCTCTGGAAGTGGATGTAGTGATTCGATTTTCACAAGTACTATACCAGGAGTTTTATGGATCATTTGGAACGTGGTCTGATTGGAAGCGCTGAGGCGCGCTGGTTCCAGAGATGGGATGGGTCACCTGTCCCTCAGAAGGGACTTCCCGGGTGTCTGTGGAGTGCTGCTTGTGCCACATCAGTGGATTTGTGTCAGAGTTCATGAGTGTTTGTGTGAACCTGCTCTGGTTTTCAGTGTTAAAACATTGATCTTGATGGTGGTTTTGGACACTTTTTTGTAGCCACTGGGGCAAACCAAGGCACAGCTGCTCTGAGGGAGAGCAGAAGGATGAGCACTTCTGGGCTGTTGCAGTGCAAAGCCCAGCAGCTTCTTAAAACTCCTGGTATGTAGCATGAAAGAGTAATTGGCTTATAAACCCATAAATGGCTGAGGCACATCTGCGTGGTTCTTCATTCCTGCCTGCCACGGGGGGCTGGGCAGGGGAGAGGCTAACATTTTATCTTGAGAAAAATTGACTATCTGAACTCTGATGCAGTAAGATTTAAAATCTTGCTGCAGCTACAGAAGAGTCTCATTTTAGAGACCGATTCAGCTGTCCACAGGCATAAGTCAAGCAGGCCTATAAAGCTGACAAGGAATTAAAGCAACTTTTGGAATCTGTAGTAAAACAGCTTTTATGGTCATCCCATCACTTTGCATTCCTGGGGCCAAGAGCTTCTGTTCTTGAGACAAATGTGAAGGTTCCCGCTGTGGTTCCTGACGCCTTGCAGGATTCAGCAGTGCCTGTGGGAGCTGTAGCTGCTCTGCAGAGACTGCGCTGGTGCCAGTATTGGTGATTCTGGGATGTGAAGTGGCGGTTCAGCTGTGCTGTGAGCAGTTGAGCCGTCCCTGCGGCGGCTCCAGTGAGTGTGAGGGCAGAGCTGCCCCTGTCCCCAGGGAATCTCTGTCTGCAAAATGAACTGTGGCGGTGGGACAGACACAGCAGGGGAAAAACCTGCTTTATAGTCCAGATACACAAAGGTGGCTGTTTGCCCTTCTGGTGGGGGTGATTTTAGCCAGTATTTCAGCATAGATGGAGAAGTCAATGCTTTTCTTGCTGTTGTATTATTCTGTGTGGAAGCCAAGCTAGGACAGGGTTGGAGGAGGACTGGGAATGGCATCCGTGGCATTTGGCTGCGTGGACGCCACTTTGTGGACACAAGCGAGGCTTGTGCCAAAGGGGTGTTTGCTTGGACTGTCACCTTCCAGCTGAAGGGGTTAACGGGCTGTCTTGTGGAATAGTGTCTGATTTGGAAATCGCACAAAGAAAAATAGTTCTTTCAAGAACAGAGAAGAGCAACAAAGCTGGTGAAGGGGCTGGAGAACAAGTCTTATGAGGAGCGGCTGAGAGAGCTGGGGGTGTTCATCCTGGAGGAGGCTGAGGGGAGACCTCATT
>WAAB01002272.1:0-11982 GCA_013389865.1 Piaya cayana
TAGGCACTAGAACAGTCTTCCCACGGAGGTGGTTGACTTACCTCCCCTAGAAGTGTTTAAGGTGTGGGTGGATGAGGTGCTGACGGGCATGGTCTAGAAACCGGTGGGAATGGTTGGACTCGATGATCCAGTGGGTCTCTTCCAACCTGGTGATACTATGATTCTATGATTCATCAATGGAGCTCCTTCAACCATGGCTTGTAAACCAAAGTAGGTGGTTATGCATATTTTCACTAAGTAAGACAACACAGCAAGCCTGGGTGCCACATATGTATAGCTGTGCTCTTCAGTAGGAAATAGGTTTAACTGAATCAATACTTGCAATGATTCAGTTATGTCAATCAGAAGAGGACAAAGAGAACGTACCCCCACTGATGTCTGGGAATGGTGACCTTGAATCAACAGATGAGGAGGAGGCTGAGGTACTCAACAACTTTTTTGCCCTAATCTCCACCGATAACTGCTCTGCTCACCCCTCCTGGGTGATTGGATGGCAAGATAGTGACCAGGGGAATAAACCCCCTTCCACTGTAGAGGAGGATCAGGTTCATGACCACTTGAGGATCCTGAACATTTATAAGTCTATCGGCCCTGATGAAATGTATCCCAGAGTCCTAAGGGAAATGGCAAATGTGGTTGCCAAGCTACTCTCCATGATATTTGAAAAGTCACAGGGCCTTGGGTAATGTGATCTAGTGGGATGTCTCCGCCCATGTCAGGGGGGTTGGAACTAAATGGTCTTCAAGGCCCCTTCCAACCCAAACTATTCTATGATAACATCCCAGGCCTACCCCGTGCTCAGAAAATTCAGTGAAACTATCATGTTACCCAGACCAAGTAATACCCTCCTTGAACCAAATTGTCTGTCACAGATCCAGACTGTACTGCATATAAGACAGCAAGCAACTTGTAGATGAAATTTCACCTATGCTTCAGAAGTGAACATCCTTCCTTCAAATGCAGCAATGGATGGGGAAAACAATGCCAGCATCAAGTATATAATGGGAAGAACAGAAGCAGGATCTTGGACCAAGTGATGAGGAATAGGAGAATTTGTTGCATATTCATTCCAGTTTGTGTTTCTCATATGCTTTTCTGTGAATAGGTATGTTTTTCAACCCCAAGGAACTCTCCATAGACTAACTCCAGAGTTAAATGGATGCTTTCCTCAAAACAATATGAAGCCTATACCACAGTATCTCCCAGAAACTGGTTTCTTTATTTAAGATGACTCGTGTGGATGAAGTGGTCCACTGGCAAGTAAGCAAATTGATGATCTGCTAATCGCTTTCCCCAATTCAAAATTCTAATGACTCTGCTACTTAAACTGTTTCATCTTTGCACTAATATTAAATGGAAAAGAAGGGGTGAGGGAAAAGGTAAAACAAGTCTTTTCATCAGGCGGGTTTGTACATGCCTAGCCAGCTCTCCTGTTCTGGTTTTAAGGCAGCATAAAAAAACACTGAAACATAAAGCAGTGTGGATTGTATGGAAAATTTGACTCAGATCAAGTGCCTGGCCAACACCACAAAATGGACTGGAGACAAATCTGATAATTAGAAAAAGCAGTGAATAACAAAATATTTTTGACTCATGCCATATCAGGCAGACTCTGAAAATTCTCAGAGGCAACAAAACAGAATTTCTTTTCCCTCAGCTTACTACATTCTTATTGTAGAGCAATAGCACTGATTCCAGAGGCATTATACTGGTGTATTACTGGAATCAGGCATTAAGCCTAAACTCACCTTATTCTTCCATGACAGTTCATTTTCACAGAACTTACTCAAACTGCACAAACAACCAGGTAAACCAGGAGTGACCACATTTACATCAATTTTGTACAGCTGACATAAACAAGACTAGAAACACTCCTATTGTATTAATCTGATTTATAGCGCCTGGGGTTTGTTTTGCTTTCCTTTTAGGCCAACTGGCTGGGGTAAACACAAATGCTGACCAGCCCACAGCAATGGTGGGGTAAACATCATAATTGTCATGCAAGTGAGACCATATAGGGTGAGTACGTCTGATGCCTGTTTTTCATCTACTGCTGCCGCTGCCACTGCCAAGCTGTCCAGGTAGTGGAGGCTGGAACATATAGCAATAAAAGCTGGAAAAGAGAAAAGTTTTTGCCAGAAAATGGTCAAATAAGAGCAAGAGAAGAATAATTCCTAGGAAGAAGTCGAAGCTCAAAACAAAGACAATACCAGGTAAAAGAACCCAGGAACTAACTAGGCCAAGCATAAAGAGAAGAGATGAGAAAAACCTTCAAAAGAAGTCTGAGAAAAGATGAAGAAGGAGGAGGTGCAAAAAGGGAAAACGGGTACCTGAACAAGAATCTGAAATGAGGTAAGAGGATGGATAGCAACCTCTTGTCACAGCTGTTATACAGTATACTAGACTCCATTTGGCAAAGCAAGATGACAGTAGTCATAACAAATGTAAATACCTTCACTTTTCTTGCTTGGATGCTTTAAATGGCTACAGAAGATTAAGGCAGTCTTTAGAAAGCAGTTCTGCCTATTGCATTCTTTTTACACATAGCATGGTTGCTTTTTCTGCCTACAAAGGATCTGAGTAGTTATCAGAAAACAACTGTGAGGGCAGCTTGTAAACTCTGACTTGGAAGAAAGTTTTCCACGTGTAATTTGCAAGTAGGAAAAACTGTCTGAATGAGAAATTCACTTTTTCTAAACTATGGTGAGCTTTCCTTGTCTTCGTAATTACCAGCCAAGCTGGTGGCACCTCTGGGAAAACATGGTTTAAAAAGGAAATATTCACTTGGGACAGTGTGAGGTGAAAGAGAAATAAATATGAGATACTATTAAGGGAGGATAGAGGAGTTGGGCTTGAAACAGTGAAGTTGAGCCTCTGGGGAAAAAAAGGAGACAGTTGTTATTTTAGTCTTTAATTCTTACCACTCAACTGAATTTTTATTTGCAAAAACTATATTCATTTTCTCTGAGTCTAGTCTGTTTTACCAATTAAAATACTTAAGAGGTGCTCTCTGTATTTATCTCAACCCACAACTATTTTTATCTTATCTACTCCCCCTGTCTTCTGACGATGAGTAGTGAGAGAGCAGTTGGATGGGCACCACAATGATACACATTTTTATTTTGCCACTTGCTTCTTCATCTCATTTCATTTCCTCCCTCTATAGGAATACTGAAGACTGATATAGAAAGGTACCTCATTATGTCATCCACAATGACTGCTCTAAGCAGCAAGTTAGCTGAACCAAGTAGCCCAGTTCATAAAAGCTAATGAAGATTTTTAAGAAGGATAATAGTATCAAAAATAAAACAGAAAGAAGAAAATTACAAACATCAAATACAACTTTTCTCCCTCAGTGATCCATGTACTTCACTTGTTGGATGAAATTGAAAGCTTTGTTTTCAAATGAGTCATAACTAAACACATACCAGTGAAGAGCTAAAGAGCTAAGTGCAGTGACAGGATAAGCTGAAAGAGGGGAAATTTAGATTAGATATTAGGAAGCAGTTTTTACTGTGAAGGTAGTGAGACACTGGCTCAGGTTTCCCAGAGAAGCTGTGGAAGCCCCATACCTGGAGGTGTTCAAGGCCAGGCTGGATGAAGCTTGGAGCAACCTGACCCAGGAGAAGGTGTCCCTGTACACAGCAGGGGGTTGGAACTAGGTGATCTTTAAGGTCCTTTCCAAGCCAAACCATTCTGTGATTCTATGATACTTACTACTTATCTATGCTCAACTGCATGGCAAATTAAGCAGATGCAGCAATGCTCTCAACTTTGAAACTTCCATGATCTGTTCTGTCATCTGCATCACGTATGAAAGAAACAATGCCAAATTTGAATAGAGTTTTGTTCAGAATTAAAAAAAAATAGTAGAAATCTTTATATGGAATTCAGCAGTATACAGTTGGACCCCTTTGAAGTTTTAGCTGCCAGTGCTGAAATCTTTCTATGACCAATTTTCTCTCAAGAGCATCAGTGATATCATAAAGTATTGACAGTAATCACAGAAATCATAGAATCATAGAATGGCTTGGGTTGGAAGGGACCTTAAAGATTATCCAGTGCCAACCCCACTGCCAGGGCAGGGACACCTTCCACTGGTGTCCAAGCCCATGCCTCAAGGTCCAAGCCTCATCCAGCCTGGCCTTGAACACCTCCAGGTATGGGGCATCCACAGCTTCTCTGGGAAACCTGTGCCAGTTCCTCACCACCCTCATCATGAATAACTTCTTCCTAATATCTAATAGAAATCTTCCCCCCTCTATTTTAAAGCCATTTCTCCTTGTCCTATCACTACATGTCCTAGTAAAAACTACTTCCCCAGCTTTCCTGTAGCCCCTTCAGGTACTGAAAGGTCACTCTAAGGTCTCCCCAGAGCCTTCTCTTCTCCAACCCCAACTCTCTCAGACTGTCCTCATAGCAGAGGACCCATTCCACTTGGATCATCTTTTTGACCCTCCTCTGGACCCATTCCAACAGTTCCATATCCTTCTTATGTTGGGGATAAATTCACTGTTCAGAAGCTGTCCTAATGCAGATGTGTTCCTAAATAACACTTTTTTCATTCTAGCCTGTGTTATTAGAGATTTCACTTAGAAGCGTGTAGCAAGTTAGAAGAATCTGCATCTGCAAAAGACACAATGTTTGTTAAAATACCTTTTATTATTTAAACAATTAAAAAACTGTTTAACAAATAGTTATTATACTTAGATAAAATCAGTTAACTCCAAAAATTATCTGGAGAGTTTTCCTCATTTTTGCTCCTTTCTTTTTTTTGAATTTCTGTTGTCTCGTCTAGAAGAGATTGCCAAAATAAGCAAATTTAATTTAACATGTATGAGTCCAGTGATTTTGTGCTTGTATTACCTATATTTTTAACGCAGTCATTTATATATACACATGCACACATTTCTATAGAAGAATTATATATACAGCGTTAAGAAATCTTTCATCTCTAAGTAAAATGCAGTGCCTTACACAAAATACAGAAACTATGGAGTCATTATTTTAATCTCTCCAGTGTCTGAATCTTGGACAACTTTGCTTTCTTGATGTGTAGTAGTTCAACATGATGGACATTAGCAAATATTACCAGTGAGAAATTATCCAAGTTGATTGACTTTATTCTGACTTGGATCAGAAAATAAATCCGAAAACTCTCCATGAAACAGAAACAACTACAAAAACAGTTACTGGGAAAAAAATAAAAATTTGAAATCTAAAAATGGTCTCTGAACAAAAGCTGTTCTGATTTACGCAACGTATATTATACTTGTAACATCCAAAACTCTCTGAAGCTACTGAAATGGGAATTTATTTACTTCTGTCAGTAAAATCAGGATGGCACCCATAACACTATTAGCACCTATAAAATGCTTTAAAAATAGATAGTGTGAGGGAGATGGTCAGTTATGGAGTTTTTCTTCTCATTCTCTGTGTATAAGCAAAGAATGTATTGCTATGTCAAGGAGTGTTTTCTAACATATATGATGGGTAGATAGCACAAACATTGCTATTCAGATTATTGAAATATTACAGCTTTTCACATGTTAGGTTCTATATCTACTGGTAGGTCAAAGGTGAAACATACGGTAGAAAAACAGCTTTTATAGACTCTTTGTCCTCAGAAATCCACAGCTTTCTCGTATGCATCCAAATGCCGCATTTCTACCTGCAGAAGAGTTTCTTTGGCTTTAAAGCCAGCAAAGAGGCTAGTAGAAAATCTGAGGACCTCTCCTTGTCCTATATTGGCTCCTGATTTCATACTCAATACAGCTGTAAATACCTGTCAGCTGGTGAAATACTTCATACAGCCTGGGAGCTCCTTACATCAGGTAATGGCTGGTACACTACAGTGCCAGCCCACATTCTAGGGTAGATAACACCTCTTAATCCTTGTCATATGGTCACAGAAACTGAAAAGCAGTGTTTATCATAACATCTACAGTAATCGTTTTAAATAAACCAAGCAAAATAAAATCAGTAATTCTGCCTTCAATCCATGTTCTACTTAAGTAGAGATAAGACATTCCAGAAAGGTAATGCTTGTGGCAATTTTATGCCATGAAGATTTTCAGTGCTTTGTAGAGATCAGATTTGATCAGGTCAAGAATATTTCAACTTTTTAAGGTATGTATAGCATATAAAGATGCTGCTGAATTCTGATCAGTGACACTTCAATCTTTAATCGTCACAAGGCTTTACTGGAGTGTCATAATTTTAACCAACAGGTACATTAGCTGCCATTGAAGAGTCAGACACCACCAGTGGATTATCAAATGACTCTTCCTTAGATTATAAAGCAAAACCATAACTAAACTGTATACATCTGCCACTCATGTTACTATTGCTTTTTTCTGGCGCTTTGTTTTTACTGCTCATTGCCATTTAGGTTATGATAATTGTATCATAACCTGCTTTAAAAGGATGGTTCCATGTATTCAGCTGTGACTTGACTAAATTCAGCAGAGTTTTGTGCTGTCATGAAGGCCTCTTAATCCAGATCATCCTAGAGAAGATGGGGCTGAGCTATATGTAATCGCTTGGTGTGAAGATGTATCTTTTCCTAGAAGTTTGTGACATTAATCACAACTTGATTTCCTGGTTCTATGGAGCTTTTCTAGAAGCCTCAAAACCAAAAAGTTATGGAAAAGGAACCATATATCTGTCTGAGTAGTTAAAATTATTTGGCGTGATTTTTTTTTTTTAATACTTAATTTTGCAGGAAGTCAGAGTGAACTACTTTTCTGAAAAAAGTCACAACTGTCAGCTTCCAAAATGATGGCAGAAGGTGGAGAGGTGGAAAAAACATGAGGTCTGTGTCACCTGAGACAGGGAAATTTTTGAGAGTAAGATAATAGAGTCAAGAAGTTCATCTTCCTCACTTCTCCTACTTCACCAATGCTTAGTATTAACTGAATATGTTAGAAATGTAATCTAACTGCATAATACAAAAATCATGACATTGTTTACATTACACTGTTTACAGATGGTAACTTGACTGGAAAGTATAGTTATGGTGATGCATAAAACTAAAGCCAGTAAAATGAGAAATGAAGCTGAATGTTTTTAATGCATATTTGCACAACCTCTTTTCCTACCAGTTGTTTCCAAGTTTTGGTTAAAGCACCTATTTTCTTTCAGCTTAAGGCTGGCCTTCTTTCTGTATAAGGATTGCCAAATGTGACAAACCATAAACTGTTTCTCAGCAATTTAGAGCATGGTGAACACAGTGCCCCATGCTGAGTTTATGGCTGAGTTATGCTTTATGGCTGACTTACGCTGACTGCTCTATTAAAGAAGTCTGTACTTAATCATTTAATCAACTGAAAAGAGAAACACTTTCAATTTTCATGTGATCAATCCCACAGTTTTGCCAGACTGACAGCAGTATTTTTCACACAATTCTTCCTTTGGAGAACTGTAAAGAAAAAATGAAACAAATTAAAGAGAATTTTTTTTCATCGCCAGTGAACAATGGAAAAGCAAGGGTGCATTCTATGTCTAAGATACAATTATGACCGTAAGGGAGGTCTAGATGAAGGTTCTCTGCTTGCCTCAGCTGAGATTGGAAATTAATTCTTAAATAATAGCTAAAATCTACTTATGCCATAGCATGTAGAGAGATCACAGAAGATGCCGTTTGTAAAGTATCACCCTGCAATTTTTATAACGACACTGGTGGGACAGGTCATTAGTTGTAGTTTGTAACCACTCGCCACAGATATTATCAGTAGCATTTAGACCTCAAATCTTTGTGTGCTGGTTCACGAAAATTCTCATAACTGGTAGCCTGCAAAAAATTTGAGTTCATTTAGTGATACAATATTGTAGACTGCTAGATTGCATAAGTAAGTACAGCTATTTTATTGTAAAGCAAAATAAAAAAAGTATGGGAAAGTCTTGAAATAAAACACCCTGGACCTGAAAACCTTTCATTAATTAGCAGTAATGTTATACACTGATATCTTTAAAGTATTTTTGTTTACATATCTGGTTCTTCACATTAATCCAGAATATCCTCACAATTGACTTCAGTTTTATGTTTCTAGATATAGTTTGAGGTCAGAGTCTGATTTATTAACTTGTCCTAAATATAAATTGAAAACAGTTGGTGGCTGAAGCCTTTCACATTTATGCTTCATGATTATGGAATCAGCTTCTCCTTTATATTCAGAAACTAGAATCTGATTTGGTTTTTAAATCAAAACTGAAGAAGCATGTATTTGATGCTGGCTTCAATAAGGTAATATTTGTGAATTTACTGGGACTTCTGAACCATGATGTAGAAAATATGCTTTGAAAGATCATTATAAGTAATAATTTAACATTTATTATTATTACTAATAATAATTTTTATCATTAATAATAATAATATAATAATTGGTGCATTGTCAGAGCTTTGAAAATGGAGCAATCCAGCTCCAGTCTCAAACATTTATTTACATAAAACTTATTTTATGCGGGAGAAGGTACTCTAGCACAAGTACTCTAATACATAAAAATTGCGGGAAATACGGCCCCTTAGTACGAAGATGGAAAAGTCTCTGCAATTCTGGGTCATTCTGACACAAAATTAGCCTGCCTTTACAAATAGAACCAATATATCAAATCTTAACTAAACATTGCCCTAGATTCTTATCTTCTTATTAGCTACCTCCACCTCTACTGACTTGTCTCCTCAGAAGGTTTCCTGACCTCTTTTTTTTCTTCTCAACTTTCCTCTTTTTCTGCTGGTACAGAAATTTAGAATAATTTTTTCACTCAAACAGATTTACCCTCATTGTTCCCAGGCTTTCATTTAGGTTTGGAGCAATTCAAAGATTGAAGTTCATGTTTTCAAAAGAATATTTGAAGTGTGCTCTGTAGGCTGTGAAATAAAATAGTACCCTTGGACAGTAATGTCCTCTCCCTTTGCAGAAGATAATTGCTACATATGCAACAGAAGTCTAGCCTGGACTGAAAACAGGGAAGAACAGAGAAAAAAACCTCTAACATCCTACTACAAATTTCTAAGACATCCATTCACCCATCAGAAATGTGTTCATTTTCATCCTCCTGTCTCAAAGAGACTTGCAGGAAAAAGCTGAATAAGGCCATAGGAAAGCTGGCAATGTTCACTCATGGAGAAACATTGTCAGTAACAATTCACAAAGAGAGAAAAAAGGAAAAGAGCCCATGGGAAATGCTTTAGACTGAACTGCACTTTGTTTTTGCTAAGCTCTACATGCAGCTAGGCCCAGCAGAGGTCAGAGAACCAAACAGCGTGCAATATTGTTCCAAGGTGCCAGGGGGAATGGCAAAAGCATATTTTCCTCCTTAAGAAGCCATGATAGATGAGTGTTTATGAAAGATTTCTGGGTGCAACGTGCACACCCTGTTTCTTAATAGCGTAGCACTGACAGTAACTCAAGGACAGCAAAGAGTTCAGTGAAAGGGCAACAATAGCATTTCAGAAAAGTCTACTGAGCTCTGTCTTCCTTGCTATCATTTTGTGACATAAGCTTTTGGGAAGGGAAGAGGTAGCTTTCACTAGCAGCTTACTTGCAGCAATGGCAGCTCACTGTGCCCTTGCAGTCATATGGCAACGTTCCCTGCAACGCTGGTCACACATCTGTCATATACAGACAATGTTGAAACCATGGAAGTGATTATACATATATTGCTTCTGTAACTATGTGTGTGTGTGCATAAATACGTAGCTAAATGTAATACTTCCATGAATAAATATATACAAAATGATTCACACTGAAGTTTTGGACTCAAGTGAGCTGCGGCAAAAAAAAAGAAACCTGTAAAGCAGGAGGCGGATCTTTGATTTGGTCTCTTGAGGAAGGAGACAAGACTACTTAATCCCTTTGCCCCTTCTTGCCCTAAGCTCACTGCAGTAAGAAAGGTGTGCAGACTCAGGCATTTTATGATTTGTTCTGTATGTGTCATCTAGTAGAATTTAGCTGTAAATGCAGCAGTCCAAATTACCACATAGTTTATAACATGGCCTAAAGTGCTCACCTATACTATTCTTTCTCCCTCTCTTCCCTCTCACAGCATATTTTTTTAGATTTTTAGGAGTTTGAGGAAGACAAATGACCATGAAACCTACTGGAAGTCAATAAGCGACTTATAGTACAGGTAACAGCCCACTTGTGACTGCCTGACACAGGCTCAGTTTATTACCCATCAAGGGCAACAGAAACTTAACACCAGATCAAAGATTTCTCAAACATGAAAATGAATGCCCAGCCCTAATTTAGCACAAGAAAATCACCATGTCTAATGCTTGTTTCCTGTCATTTGGTTTCTCAAGATCTTTGAAAAAAAGCAGCAGTAGTCACTCTGCCAAAGTAAAGGATGTGCCTGTTAGCGTAAGAAAGAGAATGATTCACTATCATTCAACAAAAAGAGCTCTTAAAGGTCTCATGAACCTGATCCAAAGTCCATGGAAAATAAAGAAATCCTTTCTATTGCTGGATGGGGAATACTGAACTGGTATTCACATTATCTTCAAAATCTGACTCTTACTGGAGAAACAGAGTAGAAAAATGCTTGAATAGAATCTGCACCAAAGCAAACTGTCTAGCCATTGACTCAGCCTCTCAAATTCTGCACTTTACCTCAAATGTTGGATTAAGCTATGCACTTAAACTAGGAGTCTGCTCTACTGTGACTTGACCTCAGGTATCTGTTTGGCCTCCGTTCTCACTAGCTGGGATTCATCAGCTAGGATCAAAGAACTGCTCTTTTCAGCTTGCCTGTTGGTAACCACAGCCTAGGCACAGGTAACTTTTGGAGCAGACTGTGTTGTTCCTTAGCTTTCTGGTGTTTCATGCCTCCACCTGTAGCTTTTGGCTTTTCCCATATTTTCACACTTTGTCTTTTGACACATGACTTTGATACTTTCTGAATCCTGCTTCCGTTTCATATTTTTGCCTTGACTCTGACCCTAGATATAATGAATTAAAGGGTTCCTCTTCCTTTAAGAATTTATTTCTAGTGTCTTTCAGATGACACTGGTATGCAAAGGATGAAATGTTTCAAATCAGTTGTTCACTGTTTGCCAGGAGTCTTGGGAAAACACTATATTTGCATTGGTAGAAACCCATTAACAATGGACTGAAGCACTCTGTCGTAGCAGTGGCAGCACGCTCAGGTTCTGTTTTTATTGAGTGACAGATATCCCCTGAGCAGAGAAACTGCGATACTGTGCTTAAGAGTACCTTAGGGTGAATCTTTCAGCCACACTATCTGCCTTAGGGAATACAGACTGGCAATTTAAGCACTGATATTTCCACATGGTGAAACTGATTCCCAGTGAAAGAAGAAAACCTGAAAAGTCCCAGCAGTGTAGAGATCTGTTTGTTCACAGGAGCTGTGTGAGAAGGGGAGCAGAAGCATACACTTTCTCATCGTTATTTTCACAGTGCACCTGACATTTGCCACAACAGACCACATGGAAAGAGTAAATGAGTCATGTATTTCTGTTGCTCATTAAACTGGTGGTTTTTTCTGAGGCTACCTGTGGAAAAACTACCTGATTTCAGCATGCATAAATTTATTTATGATACAAACAAGCATGTACAGGAACTTGAATAATTTCTTGTGGGCTCCCAATAGTTGTGCAGCAGTGCTTGATATGAGAAAGAAAGTACCAAAACAGAGATGAAAGCTCTCTAGTCTTTTGATAGACTAATAGATGCCTTTAAATGCTGGTTTAGATTCCTTTCCTCCTTGAATTCCTGATTCATCTGTTGGCTGATTGGCACATTGGCAATCTAAATTGGATTGTCCAAATCTGAAATCTGGGCCCTTCTCCAAATTAAGGGTGGAATTCAGGTTGCTAAGGAATAATCTGAGCAGTTTGTGTGTACCCCGTCAGGTGATTAAGGAAGGATCAGGAGAGGAGGGTAATGGCCTCTTCTCCCAAGTGACAGGGGACAGGACATGAGGGAATAGCCTCAAGCTCTGCCAGGGGAGATTTAAGCT
>WAAB01002272.1:12005-42571 GCA_013389865.1 Piaya cayana
TCTTCTCCCAAGTGACAGGGAACAGGACAAGAGGAAATGGCCTCAAGCTCTGGCAGGGGAGGTTTAGGCTGGACATTAGGCTGGACGGGAAGGGTCATTAGACACTGGAAGAGCCTGCCTAGGGAGGTGATTGAGTCACCTTCCCTGGAGGTGTTTAAGGGATGGGTGGATGAGGTGCTGAGGAATATGGTTTAGTGTTTGATCGATGATCCAGTGGGTCTCTTCCAACCTGCTTATTCTATGATTCTATGAAATACTTAAGATATCTTCATTAAGTGTGCAGTACTCGGCATCTTTGCAATGGTTTCATGAGCTTTTAGGAAACTGTTTTGAATCAGATACCTGCCTTTATTTACCTGCTTTGGGAAAGAAAAGTCACATTCTTTACAAGAAGTAAGCAATAGCCAAACACTAGTGTAACTGGGCTGTAATTAGTTAGAAGACAAGATCTGTCTGCACTTAGATGTGACACAAACTTGAGCATTGTCATTTACAAGGAACAGTTCAAAGTTTATAAAAACACTGATTCAAAAGGGTAACATTGGCAAATCTTCCTTGCTCTATACTGAAATACAATCTTGTCACGTGATGTTGGAGAGAAGTGAGGCACGCTCATTCTTGAAAGTGACACATGTCTCCAGATGTTGTGGTAAAAGCTTTCAGCTGGTAAGACTGACTACCACTTTGTAAACAGAAGTTGTTCTTTCCTCTTGTAAATAACTGATACCCTTCCGTTCCCTCTCAAACCTTAGAATATAGTAAACCACAGATTTCAGGCTGTACAGATAAATTTCCCCTTCCCAGTTAAATCTTTACTGACTTCCTGCAGAGATTCTTGTGGCATTATTTATTATGGATTTTGTATAAAAATAAAATGGGTTCATTTTTAGTATTTTTAGTTTTAACCTCAAATCTTTTTATAATGATATTACAGCTTAGCACGAATAAGCAGGTCTACTTATAATTGTTTTTACTGTTGACAATAATGTGCAGTTTAAACATCCTGGGATAAAATGCTATATATTGCTTCAAGGATTCATGACAAGCACAGAATTAAATTGTGTCACCCCTTTGCAACAGGGATTCCAAGAAACCACTTTTATAGTTTTAATTTATGTGACTAATTAGCAGATAAGAGCCCCGAAGGACTGTGTGTTTGATAAACCTCAATCGCTCTGTTTCAAAACTAAGAAAAATATAAAAATAGAACTAAATCCAATACCTAGCATATATTGTACTTAAAGAACTATTTTATTTACACTTATTTCATATTAGGAATGAACATCATGCAAAATAATTTTAAAAAACCCTACTGATGTTTCTTTCAAAATAAAAATCCATAGAAGTCTATTCAGCTTCATGCATTTTGAAGGTTTATGGGTAGCCCCTACTCCTGAAAATCTCTGCCCGGGGGTAGTACTATACAACCACAGAGATTCAGTGAGGTAAAAGAGTCTAGCCAAGCAGATCTAGCAGTAAGTTAAGTCATAAACTACCACACTGGAAGCACATATACAATTCCTTGAAATTCCCACAAATGATGACACAGTAAGAGGCAATGTTTAAAAATAGTCCTCTAAAGCTGTTTAGAGGACCCCAGTAGGTGCTGTCTTATCAGCCTGGGATGGAGGTTCCTTTTCAAGTTTCAAGGCATACATGGGAATTACAGGGTCACTGATCTGACTGCTCTCTGTGTGCAGCTTATTGGTCAAACTATAATGGGACTAGCTCTGCAAACTGACTCAAAAGATAATTTCAAGCGTAGTCATCTCTCTTGTGACCCTCTCTGGTTTTCCCCAAGGATATTAACTCCTCATGAAGCAGCCTTGTATCAATTATATCTTTCGCAGCAGCCTTCTTCCTTTCCCCGAAACAATGAAAACCAATCTGGTCCATGGGACTACAGATTTGAAGACTTTTTTTTCAAAATATTAAAAAAACTATATGGCATGTATGATTGGATAAAGTGTTGATGATGTAATGCTCTATGAATTGTTAGAAATTTGTGAATAAGATCAAAAATATGGCTCCCATTCCTGAGATCTCAATGGTGTATGAAACACCTGACTTCAGATCTCTCGAATTGTAATTGCCCTCTCAAAACGTGAGGTTGTTTTGGTTGTGGAAGACATTTAGGAGATGTGAAGATAAAGAAGAGGAGGTGGGGAAATTACCAAAGAACTGTGTAGCATTAACCCTGAGCCACTTCCACGAGTCAGGACAGTTGAGGCTGGAAGAAACCTTTCCAAGTTTCTAGACTGACTTCCTGCTCAAAGCAGGGCCTGTTTTTAAGCTAGATCATTGCTGAGGGCCTGGTCTGACCAAGTTTTAAAAATTTAAGGAAATCCAGCAGCCTCTGTGGGTACCTTTTCCAGTGTTGTGCTTCTCTCAAGTGAATACATTTTTCTTATGTGTAACCAGAACATCCTTTGCTAAAATCCATCGTATTTCACTGCACGAGTCTAAGAAATGTCTAGTTCTGTTTTCTCTATACTCTTCCTTTGGGTAACTGAAGACAAAAAAGAGATACTGTCCTCCACTTTGCCTTTCCTCCTCAAAGGTGAACAAATTCAGCTAACGCAGCACTTATCGTACATCATATTCTCCACAAACTAACTGAAGTGTGCCATCATTCTTTTTTTCAAAAGAGAGGAATAATTTCTTTTGGCCCGTTGGTAACAGTCTCACTAATACAGACCTGGATGTGTTTGACTTTCTTCATCATGAGGAAACATTGCTGAATCAGGTTCAACATAACTCACCACCACGACATCTCAGACCTTTCCTGCAGACCAGCTTTCTGGCCAGTGATTCCCAGCCTCTACTGAGGCATGGAGTTATCCCGTCGCAGTTGCAATCATCTTCATTTGTATTTGTTGAGCTTCATCAGGTTTCTGTCTGCCATTTTCTGTCGACACAGTGCTGAGTGGCAGCCCTCCTCTCCACCACATTACCCGCTCCTGCAATTTGGTGTTGTCTATGGACTTTCTGGGGGCACACTCCATCCTGTCAGCCTGCCTGTTGATGAAGATGTGGAACAATAACAGGTCCAACAATCAGCCATCTGTTGGTCTTCAAACTTCTCACCACTGCCTTGTAAGCATACCAGTTCTGGCAGATCTTCACCCACCCTGTGGTCTCTATATCCAGTCCCTTCTGATGCAGTGTACTAACTGCAGTAAATTCTGCTATGGAAGGCTAGATGGAAAGGCTCTCTGAAATCAAGGTTTCACCTTTTGTTGTTTCACCTCAGTGTTTTTGAGCTCCCTGTGTGAACTCAGCCACAGTGATACCACCCCAGATTTGGCATGAGAGCGGGAAGGAGTGGTTAGATACCTAATAAGAGATAAACATTTGAGCTATTGTATTGCTTAGAAAATTGAAACATGAAGAATTACTAATAGCAGGTGTTGAGATGGACCTGCCAGTGTATTTTTCTGTTGTATGGCAGAAACACCAATTTCTCCAATCAAGCCAAACTGTTCAGCAATGAAGACACGTCTCCTCTGGATACACATAGGCATGTCTTTCTTCTGAGGCTGATATATTTAAGGCAGAGGTTCCTCTCCAGTCATCTCAGGAGGTAACAGTTATATTCATTAATTCCCTGCATGAGTTCCTTTTCCCCATTCCAGCTGCACATGAATTATTTGTGCCAAGTCTGGTTATTCCATCCAAGTGTAAACCTTAAACAAGAATAACTGAAATTCAGGAAGGACGATTATCTCAGGCCACAAAAATAAACATTTCCAGCTTTTTTGTTTTCAGACTTACTCTAAGCTTTTCAAATGGAGCACAATAGTCCTGAGAGGCCATATCTGACCTATTGAAAAAAAAATAAAAAGCTGTAGTGAATTAAGTGCATTTGCTTTGTTCTGCAGATGTTAGAAGAGTTGCCCACAAAATACGACAGGTTCAGTTAATTTTGTTTTAGACAAATGTAATGAGCATCTGTTTTGATTTTTCTCAGGCATTGATACAATTTCCTTTTAAATTTGATACCAGCTGGTTTATACAAGTGTGCAAAAGTTGTAAACAGCAAAGATTAAGCTGTTCCAATGGCAAGGAATATTTGTTCATTCCACTGTAATCTTTCTACTAATAATACCAAAAAAGATCATAGTATTTAAAAAAAGATAAGAGGATATTTATGTGTAAATAAGGTCTTGTTTGTGAAAGTATTACATATATCTATACAAATAGTATATATATCTTATGCATAAATATATGAATGGTGTTATCCTCATGATTAGTTTAGAGTCATAAGATAAACTGCAGAACTATGCACTAAATAATATTTATGACTTGGCTTCACAATCTATTATGCTCTTTTGAACACTTAATCTATCCTTTCTCTACAAACCTGCCTCTTCTGGGACTATTTCTGCTATTCCATACTTCTCAGCACCTTCAAACAGCTGTTCTTTTCTCTCTGGGCAATGTACCACAGAAAAAGAGGGATTATTTTTTTTTTTTTTTTTAACTCAGAAGAGACATCTCTAAAATTCTTACTTCCCTGCTTATTGAGGTGACCTAAGCAGGTGGCAACACTAACATTTTAAGACATTTCTGGGTTCAAGTGCTGGCATGGCCTAATTCTCTCATCACTCTTCCACTCATATAGAAAGATGGAAAATCACTGTAATCTCTACTGCTGAATATTTGTCAGCACTCTGCATTGCATACACACAGAAGGAAAGAGAGGGACTGTTTTTCATGTAGCCACAGAGTTTGGACTCTGCTAAGACAGGGATGTAAAACACCACAATAGGGCATGCTTGGTGCTGCTGAATGTAGCACTGAAGAGTTTTGAAGTTCTCAGTTTCTCCCCTAAAAAACCCAAAACCAAACAAACCTCCCATACTACTCAAACTGTGGGCTGAAAAATGTTTGTTCCATAATTATAAATCAACGAAATGTAAACTGACATTTTTGGAACCCACAAAAGGCACCTCCCTACGTCCAGATTTATCCTTCCAGGAAATTTTCAATCATACTGTGAATGATAGAAATATTAGGATAACAAGAAAAAGATGAGTTTATGTGTGCTTGCATTCATGAAGATGTAACACTTAATCCCAGTCTTTAACAACAAATAGAGGGTGGGAAAAGCACTAAATAGCTTCCCAATGACTTGTGATGCAATATCAGCTCTGGCATTAAATATTGCTTTTGTTTGCCTAGCATTTCAAAAGTTGTTGGGTAGAAATCCTGACCACATGGCCATTTTCAAGTTTCTTTGTTCTGTCTTTGGGGTAAGGAAGATTCATTCAGCCTGCTTGACTGCACTCAGCCGTTGTGAAGGGATATCTCTTTTATCACATTTAAATTTCAGGGGATCTTGCATATAGCTCAGAGATAAAACAAAAGACAAAGAGAAGAAAAGAAGATAGACAAGTAGTGGGAAGATGGACAGAATAGAGGTCAAGGGAGCTAAATCCATAATTTGGCAATGTTGCCAACTAAACTCCTGTGTTTTATGGGAAACAGATGCCAAAATAATCTGGCTTAACATTAGTGGAAATAAATAATAAAGACATTGGTCTGCAGGGAACATTTCTACACCTATAAAGATCTTATTGTTCGTATTATAAAGCCAAAGAGGACACTCAATGGATGAAGAGCCGCTATGCTTGGTTTCTAATTATAAAATGTTAAAAATAGACATAAAACGAATTGCAAACAAAATTTTTTTATACATTATTAGATGTCTTTAAAAGCCCCTTTTGAATTGTTTCTTTGCATTTATTGTACACTATATTTCTTTTGTAAAGGTGCTGTTTACTTTCCTTGCTAAGCAACAAAATAATGGAAGGTGTTAAGAATGTTTTTAGAATTGTCTGGTAATTTGCTTTCTCCTTTGATGTTAACAGGCGTAATTGAGACATTATTTATTTAGTGAAATAGCTTTCAGCACACTCTTGGTTTCCTTCAGTTGAGGTAAGTTTTTTTCAACATGTTTATTACATATGGCATGGATTTTGTTTGTTTGGGACAAGTACAGTCTCGCACGGGGAGGCAATCCGAATAGGAATTGGGTAAAAGGGAAAAGGTTGTGTAGTATTTGTTTGTGTATTTCTTAGGTAGAATTACTTTGGCATTACTTTTAATCTGTATGGTTTATTTTCTTTATATTATGCTCGGTGTATAATAAATGCCATCTATACCAGCCACAATTTAGTCCAGTAATTGTGCTTATTGTTGTAGAACAAGAAATATATGGGATGAAAGATCAATAGACTTCCTGGCACAGATAAACTGCCTGAAAAGGTTGCGGTTCTTCTGCTTTAAGCACATATGGAACAACAGGAATATAGACTAGATCCCTATATAATACGCAATATATAATCCTCCACATATAACAGAACATAAACAGTAACAGTCACAACACTCAATTTTATGTGTCAGCATAACCAATTTATATTCTGAAGGGGAAACCCAGTATTTCTGATTACCTCTCAGATGGTAACGCCTCAGAAGTTTTACAGGAATGGTATAAATGTTTCTTTCTTCCCTGCCTCCAAACCTGTTTTGCTTTAACTGAGGAAATCTTGTAACTGGTCCGAAGTAATTACAGGCTGGGATACCTGTTAATTGGCTGAATACTTGACAGGAGTTTGAAAAGTCTGGAATGCGAAATAACGAATCTTCATTTTAGTAAAAATGTAAATCGAGGTAGCAGAACCAAGATCCCAGTCCTGCAATCAGATCTATGCAGGTGGCCAAGACCTCTTGATATGCCTCCATGGGGGAAGGTGGTGGGGGAAAGTGGCTTTGCCATTCATGTTAATAGGGGTCTCCAAGCAAAGAAAATACCTGACAAAGAATACGATTATATGATCAGATCTTCTAAGGAGAAAGACAATTTTTAAATGTGTTCCATGTCACATATCACAAGACTGTGGATAAGATATGGAATATAAGAATATATCTTTATTCATTCTTAAGATTAATAAATGTTACTCTCCTGGAAAAGCCTAATGTGTTGCCTAGGGTCATAAGACTTCATTGTTACAATATGTAAGCCTTTTGAAATAGTTCTGACTAATAAAAGTTTTCAAGTTAACCATCAGATTCATGAAAATGTCTCTTAATCACTGGCAAATGGTACCTGTAAATGCTGTAAAATCTAAAAGCTGTTAGAGCAGACCAACGCTACTGCAGCTTTTTATGATTTATACGTGTAACAGTTGCTCTCCCAGAACAGCCAACTTGCTTTAATAAAATGTAGCTTTCAGTTTCATACTATAGAGCAATCAGCTTCTTCTATAAATTATAAATTTGTTTGGAGGAGAGACTTAAATTTCCTAAAGGCGGTGTACTGAAGGAAACATATCTGGAAAGCACATTCTCTTCCTGTTAGTGGCAAAGGTTATGTGAAGTTAATGAGAATATAAATCTTTAGACAATTTTAGCAAGCATATTCCATTTCTTTCTACTGAATTTCAGAGTCCGATAAGAACAGAGATGCTATAGTATTGATATTTCAAGTAGTCATGTGAAATGAGGAATGACAGAACAATATCCATCTCCTTCTCTCTTTGCAATGACTTTTGACTGATGATTAAGAAATGTTTCACACAATTCCATCCATCTATATATTTGCATATTTTATATACTGTATCCAAAATTCACATTCGATTTTCAGACTTCATTTGTACTCAACTTCATGACATTAAAATCCTGTCTCCAGGAGCATGTTCTTTCTATTAGCAAATTTCTTCTCTCCCTGTAAGAGTTTATCATCTGTTAACAAATCTTTCTATAGTATTCATTTTGTTAAACTGAGCAATATGAGATCCTTTCTACTTACACTACATAATTCTTCTGTCTCCTCTCTGGATCATCTGATTTCACAGAATCACAGAATCACAGAATCGCAGAATCACCGGGTTGGAAGAGACCCACCGGATCATCGAGTCCAACCACTCCCACAAAACACTAAACCATGTCCCTCAGGACCCTGTCCACCCGTAACTTAAACACCTCCAGGGAAGGCGAATCAACCACCTCCCTGGGCAGCATATTCCAGTGCCTAAATACTTTGAGCGTGGTTTTTGATTTGTGGCCCAAACATAGTGGCTGTGTCTGGCCACTTCTGCTAGAGTTGTCTTAGTGAATGTTTCCAACCTGACTCTGGTGGGCTCTGCCCTCAAGTGAGCTTCAGGCGTGAAAACACTGCCTCAAAGCTGAGTTGCCACTGGGAGTAGCTGCAGCCCTCTAAGTCCTTGCAATACGCTGAACACAGACCTCCTGGCACTCATACTTAGTAATCACCTTTGTCTTCGTCAGCTAGATTTACTGCATAACCCATTATGAGAAGCCCCATGCAGTGTTGTTCTTAAGCATTTACGGTGCTCTTGTTACTTTAGTGTACTGCAACAGGACACTGGCACTGAGAAAGCACACTGAAGAAGTTAGAGGCTTCACAGAAGATCAAACAGGGGTACCGGCATCTCAGTCTGCTGAGCTGGCTTTTTCCAAGAAGTCTGCTCTCTCAAAGAGAGACATGTTCAAAGCACTGCCACCAAGCTGATAGTCACTGTGTCCCAGTGGCTGCAGTTACATACCTAGGATATGAATATAACCCCACAGGCACGCTCATACAGATCAGAGGCATAACAGCTGGGCACTGCCAATAGATTTTTCCTGTAATTATTAACATCTTGGTGGTCACATGCCAGCAGGTCTGTCTGTGAGTGCTGTTCATCAGGACAGCATCTTGTCATTCAGCACATTCAGCTCTTCAGCGGTCTTGAACAATTCCTATTTGGTGTAAGAAATCAGGAAAAGGAGTCAGGAGACCTGTATGGATGAGCAAGGAGCTTCTGGAGAAATTCAGACGGAAGAAGAAAGTTTACAGAATGTGGGGAAAAGCCTGGTCACTTGGGAAGAATATAGAAATGCTGTCAGATTATACAGGGATGCAGCACGGGGGAATAAGGCCCATTTGCAATTAAATCTGGCAAGGGACATAAAAGACAACAATGAGGGCTTCTTCAGCTACATCAGTAACAAGGAAGACTAGGGAAAATGCTGAATGAGGTGGGTGCCCTGGTTATGAAGGCTAGAGAGAAGGCATAGTTGCTCAGTGTCTTATTTGCTTCATTCTTTACTGCTAAGCCTGGCCCTCAGGAACCCCAAATTCTGGATGTAAGAGAGAAAGTCTGGAGAAAGGAAGACTTTCCCTTGTTTAAGGAGGATCTGGTTGGAGATCATTTAGGCAAACCAGACACCCACAAATACACAGGGTCTGATGGGATGCATCCACAAATGCTGAGGAAGTTGGCAGATGTTATTGCTAAGCCACTCTCCATGATCTTTGAAAGATCATGGAGAACAGCAGAGGTCCCTGAGAATGAGACGAAAGCCGGTGTCACTCCTGTCTTCAAAAACTGCAAGAAGGAAGACCCAGGAAATGACAGTTCAGTCAGCCTCACCATCCCTGAAAAAAGGGATCTCTAAGCATGTAAAGGAAAAGGAGGTTATTAGAAGTGTTCAACATGTATTCATCAAGGGGAAATCATGCTTGACCAATCTGATAGCCTTCTATGGTGGCTTGACTGGCTGAGTAGATGAAGAGACAGCAGTGGATTTTGTCTACCTTAACTTCAGCAAGGCTTTTGACATTGTCTCCCTTATAGGTAACACTATCTCAGAGAACTTAAGGATGTCTAGTAATTATCTTCACTGTATTTTTACTCCTGAAGCAAATCTGAACTCTTTCATAGCTCATAATGCAGTCTTGAGACCTTTTATTGTGGGTCAGTTAAAAGCAGAGATATCTTACTGTTGGTTCTCAGACACTGCATTTTGCTGATTACATTTCTAACATTCAGTTATTCTTTGAAAGAGTTAAACTTTTATAGTCTACCCATTCTAAAACAGAGGAGGCTTTATGTCTGGAGAGATGGACCAAATTCAACAATCTCAATAGCAGCTCCTCTCTGCTGCCCTCCCTAAGGTACGGTGGTGAAATGCACTTCTGCTCATCAGTGTTAAATTACACAACAGAAGCCAGATAAACCTTTCTACATTCTATAATTTTCATAAACTAATGAAAGGGTGTTGATAAGGTATTACAACATATGTGTGCAAGACTAGGCACTGTTTGTTACGACAGAAGGACTTAGATTCATTAGAAACAATCTAACCTCTCCCTACAAGAACAATGGCTTAATTAGCACAATGTGCCCAAGTTTCAGTCAACACCTTGTAGATCCACAGAGCCTGATGCTTGTGCAGGTACAACAGTAATTAAATAGCCAGACTTGCAAGTTAGGCAATGTAACAAAGCAATACCACCTGCATATTTGTCAAAAATAGAAATACCTTGCACAAAAGGCTAGAATTAGAAATCCATTCTCTTAAATAATTCAGAAGTGGAGTTTTCCCACCTGTGTGTTTGTCTTTGAGCTCAACAGGTGACAAATAATGAGCAGGAATGTATTTTGGCTGGACGGGGATGTGTGGATAGGCTAGGAATCTTTGTTGTTACTTACTCTTCACAAATTTCAACAGAGGGTTGGTAGCTTCAGACCGACTATACAGCTGTCCTTGGACCTGGATTTTCAAAAACACTACATAGCAAGAGTTGCTCCTTTGGAGGTGTATTAGACCTATAATACTAGTTTGCCGTGTTTTCTCACTATGGTTAGCTTGGCCAAACATCTTACTCGTTAAATCATTGCTCTCTACAAATACCTGAAGGGAGGTTGTGGAGAGGAGGGAGCTGGCCTCTTCTTCCAGGTGTCAGGGGACAGGACAAGGGGGAATGGCCTCAAGCTCCACCAGGGGAGGTTTAGGTTAGAGATTAGGAGGAAGTTTTTCACGGAAAGGGTCATTAGGCACTGGAATATGCTGCCTAGGGAGGTGTTTGATTCGCCTTCCCTGGAGGTGTTTAAGTTACGAGTGGACGAGGTTCTGAGGGACATGGTTTAGTGTTTTGTGGGAGTGGTTGGACTCGATGATCCGGTGGGTCTCTTCCAACCCGGTGATTCTGTGATTCTGTGATTCTGTAAAGCCAATCAGCATATATATAGCATTTTAAGTGAGCTGATTGAACCTTTTATGGACATCAAACACTTTGAAAGCAGCTTTAGTCATCATGTAGTCTTGGCAGAACGCTGGCAGTTGGCACACTGGAATTCTATGAGGTACCCAAAGGTTCTTTCTTCTCTGGTAGAGGTGCCACTGTGGGGCCACAAGGTTGTCTCAGAACAACTTACATATTCTTCTGCAGGTGCATTGTGGTGTTCAGTACAAGCAAAAAGAAATCAAAGCTCTTTCAAGAATAGCATAAGCTCATGAGGTCAAGGGCCTAGACTCATTGCTGAGCCAAAAACTGTTTGTGTGAAAGAGGAAGCAGGGAGCAATGGAGGGGAGTGGCATCAAATCCAGACATTACCTCAGGCATTAATGCCCTAAGGGCTAGCTAGAGATGTTAGTATGTTTAGAGAGACAGATTAAAATCAGATTTCACACATAAATATCTAGCACACCAAGGGTTATGAAAATTCTCCTTGACTGGTGAAAACACAATAGTATAGTCATTGGTTGCCCAGCAAGCACAAGGAGGCTTGGCTCTGATTCATGCCAACAGACAATAAAGAAACCACACAATGAACAATTGCTTTCATACCAAACTCAGATCTTTTGCCCTCTGAGGAAATCTTCTCAGCTAAAGGAAGACAAGATCTGAAGGGTAAGCTTGTAGTTATACAAATCTACCCTATCATTTAGGTACACCTCAATAAACTGTTACTCAGACTGTGAAACCATGAGTTCACCTTCTGTGCCTTTTCACAGCAAATGTTAGATATAGTTTACCACTTTGATCCTTTGAGCAATCTTTCTTTTCTTTTCTTTTTTAACAGTGCCCTAGTCTAATATGGTGGGAAAGTGAACATGACAGTCAGTATGCAGACAAGAGCCAGGATCACGTGTGCCTTGTTGTCCAACCATCAGCCCAGCCTGCTTATTCTCTGAGCTGCCCCAACCAGCAGCAGCGAGTTACCAGAATGTGGCCACTGCTGATCTGGATGGAGGTAAAGTTACTGTGTCAAAGCTAATAACAACTCTCTCCCAGCTGATCTAATGGAAGCTTCATGGTGGCACACAGAGCAGCCCAAGTAGACTCTCCTCAGCCTGGAAGACACCGTGTAGATAAACCTAGCTGTAGCTTTCAAAGAAGGAAAGCAACGTATGCGCTTATATTCAGAATAACAAGGCCTTTACATGCCACCTGCATCTCCAACGAATTTATCATGTATGATGCAAACCAAGTCACCCTGGTTATCCAAACTCTGTCTAGCTGCCGCAGTCATACATTCCCTACTACTGATTGCAGTTAAAATAGCCTGGCATGCAGATCTGATCTTAGTGAAGCAATGAAGCAGTAAATTTTTTGCACTCTGGATCTCATGCTAACTATGCTTGTAACTTCTGATCTGAAAATCATGCGGGAATCTGTTAAAACATGATGCCAGAAGGAAATTCTCACACCAAAAATTAGGAAAGAGGTTTTAACATCTCTCCTTTCTTCTGTAATACAAGAAGACTCATACACACTCATTTTTCAGTCCTAGAAACCTATTAGCTAAAACTAGCCTTTTAATGCTGTCCCCCAAAGGAGAACTTCAGTATATTTTCCATTAAATAAAATAAAAATGTAATATCTCTTCTTTATGTTTTTATGTCGTTCCAGCTCAAGGAAACTAATAATCATGAGTCTCACAGGGACCAAAAAGTAGGTATGACAATGCCTCAAACTACTGGGACAATATTCATGCCCCACAGACAAGAAGAAAAGAGCACGTTACTATCAAATTACCGACTATTAACAGAATCATGCATGCGTGGAGATGTTTTTACAGACAAATGTATCAGAAAGTTTAACTCAGCTGAATCTTAGAGAAGCATCAGTGAAGTCAATGGAAACACATACAGTTAGTTGCACAGGAACGCTGTATTATATCTACAAACTAACTATTCTCTTGACTTGCCTTCCTGCTTTGTGCTCTGAATAAGCACATTTTTTAAACCCATTCTATAATGTCTTGAAGTACACTGAAACTTCTGTAAAGAAAGTACAATAAGTCTGTGCATGGGAATTTGTATAGATCTGGTATATTAAAAGTAGATGAGTGACTCATGAATGAAGACGCCTTTCACTACCTGGGACCAACTCACTATAAAGCAGTTTATAGAAGATTGTCAGGGGATTATACATCAAAACATTACTAAAATCATGAAAAAATAATTCTGAGAGAGGCCTCGGGGGCTTGTATACTCTGTCTGGCTACCCAAGACAGGAGTTGACAATCTAACCTTGACTAAAATGTCAACAACCTCTTCTCATAACCTGTAACCTCCATAAGCAACTCTTCTTAACATTGCTTTTTCCTAATATTCAGATCAAACACTCCTCCCAGCAGTTTGGCCTATTTCAATTCTATCTGTCATAGACATAAGAAAACAAATTATTTCTTTTTTACTTTGCAGCAGCCTGTCTATGTACCTGATTGAGTTGCCTCATTTTTTTTCTGTCGACAATTCGTTCCATTTTCATTTGCATGGCATTTTTCTAAAGTCCCAATCATTTCTGTTGTTGTCCTGTGGACTTTCTCTACATGTGTAGAGCCAAAGAGAGCAAGAAATCTAATAGCCTGGTTCAAATAACTAAGTAGGACTTCTGCCTTTTTTGCAATGGGATTATTACTTTTTTGTTTTCAATCTGTAACCTATTATCTATAGTGCCTCTGCGATCCTTTTGGATGTCAGCTTTATTTCATTCTTCAGAAAATATTCTGAAGAATTTTCTCCCCTATTTTGAAAGCTGTTGCAATAGATACACTAATTTCATTTCAGCCACATAATTTGCTCCCAACAAACTAATCCATCTTCCTTAATGTAGAAGATTGAAACCACAAAAAGTTCTGATAATCTTGCAGGAGGCTAATCTCGGGCAAGGTTCTGTTGCAGACTTTTGTACTTATGTACTTTTATATATATATATACACACACACATATAAACATTTAATTATCTCAAAGTTTGATAAATCATATCCCTCCAGGGCTAGATAAGGGAACTTTATAACTTTTGGAAGAGGGAATTTCCCAGCATCACAATTAAACACACCACTGTTGCTTTTAACTATGTATGGGCTTAAAAATAAAACTAAATAAAGTCTAAAACCAATATAAGTAAAATTCCTCTAAAAATAACTAAAAATTTCCTAGCCTAAAAGGGCTGTGTTATTTTATTCTACTCTTGAGTTTCACCAGTATTTACAATAACTAGGGAATTATATGCCCAAAATAGAAGGGAAAAAATACATTTCAAGGCTTTTTAAAAGTTAATTTTCATAATTTCTGCACAAGTGTACCAATTATTGTAATTACTCAGCTGGGATTATTTTGCTACTTCTCCCTGATCCAACCTCAAACTTCACCTGTGTACTTGATCATAGCATATATGCAAATGCTTTACAAAAATAATCACACGCAGAGCTGATTTTCAGGAAGCTGATGTACTATAGGTGAAATTTTCTTAAGTTCTGCAGCATGAAATGTTCAGTATTTTGAAAATGTAGTCCAATAAATTTCAACATGTGCAAACTCAAGCAGCTTCCCTCTGGAGACTGATTCTTCTGGAAACTCTACAACTAAATATATATTTGTTTTAATCCATCTCTTGCCAGATTAGGTGTAAGATGTTTCCCATATCCCTGGTGTGCCATCTTTACAACTCTTGTTTGCAAACCTGCAGTTTAGTATAATCTATGTTGCTTTTTCATGAACACTACTTCTTCATCCAGCTAATTAACTGCATTCCAACTTACTACGGATCTGATCTTCTCTTCGGCGACATTTTAGGTCCTCACTTCCTATTTCTATTTCCTTCCACAGTAATTTTAGTAATTTACAGAGTAGAACTAAAAATTTCCATCTGCGTTGTATTAGTATCAGTTATTAAATTATACTGAAGAATGGTTTTGCTTAAAAATACATATTTTTTTTTTTTTTTTTTAGAATACTGTACCTCCAGCTTTTGGAAGCACAGAATATATCAAAGTTTATATAGAGAATTTTCACTTTGCAACTATTTAGTGCCCACAGATTTCAACATGCAGCTAAGCATATTTCACAAACCCGTAAGAAATGTTCATGTACTATAACCCATCTCAGGATACTGGTTAGTCTGTTCTTTTCTTCTTTTACACATGGGTTGGTAAAGTTTATGAGGGCAAAGCAGAAGAGCTGAAAGAGAGCTGAGAATAAAATGAGACCTTCAGCATGAAAAGAATGTACTGAATTGCTTGTAGCTTTTAGTAACAAGAGAAAGACAAAGAATAAAACAAAAGGGCACAACAATAGAAGAAAAGGGCACAACAATAGCAAATATTCTCTGAGCCCTTATGTCTCCACTTCCTGTGTTTCAGGAACAGGACTGAGGTTATTAAAGTCTTTCTGTTCAGTACCACCCTTCATAGACTGAAAAAAATCTGTTAGCCTGGGTCTTGTTTTGAGATTGTTTTCAGAGAAATGTGAAAAGAGGAAAAAAATCAACAACAATGACAGTTTATCTGAACCTTGGTGAATACCGATGATGCCTGTCAGTCTGACCTCAGTGCCAAGGAAAGTCATGGAACAGGTGATCTGGAGTGCTATCATGAAGCACATACAAGAGAACCAGGTGATCAGGTCCAGTCAACATGGGTTCATGAATGGCTGGTCTTGACAAACAAACCTGATTACCTTCTGTGATAAAGTGACTTGACTACTGGATGAGAGAAAGGCTGTGGATGTGGTCTTCCTGGACTTCAGTAAAGCCTTTGACACAGTTTCTCACAGCATTCCACTACGGAAACTGTCAGCCTCTGGCCTGGACAGACACACATTCTCCTGGGTGGAAAACTGGTTGGATGGCAGGACCCAGAGAGTGGTGGTAAATGGAGTTTACTCCAACTGGATGCCAGTGACAAGCGGGGTTCCCCAGGGCTCAGTGCTGGGTCCAGCTCTGTTCAATGTCTTTATCAATGACCTGGATGAAGGCATTAAGTGTACCCAAAGCAAGTTTGTGGATGACACTAAGCTGGGTGGAAGTGTGGATCTGCTGGAGGGTAGGGAGGCTCTGCAATGGGATATAAACAGGCTGGACTGAGTCTAACGGCATGAGGTTTAACAAGGTCAGATGCCAGTTCCTGCATTTGGGGCACAACAACCCTATGCAGAGCTACAGACTAGGAGAAGTCTGTGTAGAAAGCTGCCTGGAGGAGAAGGACCTGAGGGTGTTGGTTGATAGCCAACTGAATATGAGCCAGCAGTGTACACAGGTAGCCAAGAAGGCCAATGGCATCTTGGCCTGTATCAGAAAGGGATTCTCCCTCTGTACTCAGCACTGGTGAGACCACTCCTTGAATATTGTGTTCATTTCTGGGCCCTTTACCACAAGAAGGATGTTGAGGCTCTGGAGCGAGTCCAGAGAAGAGCAACAAAGCTGGTGAAGGGGCTGGAGAACAGGTCTTATGAGGAGTGGCTACTCAGGGAGGTGATTGAGTCACCTTCCCTGGAGGTGTTTAAAGGACGAGTGGATGAGGCGCTGAGGGGGATGGTTTGTATTTGATAGGAATGGTTGGACTCAATGATCTGATGGGTCTTTTCCAACCTGATGATTCTATGATTCTAAATCTGCTTTCTCTCTTTAAAAGTGTTTTAGTACAGTGTGGCTAAATGAGTTCCATAGTGGTTTGCTCTTTTCAGGACGGAGGACATTTAGGGTCAATAAGAGAAATTTTAATTATGGTAGATCAAGTTTAGTGAACAGTTGCTCAAAGGCATCTCCAGAAACCTTTCTGACAGGAAGGAATGCACAACAGAAATTTACTGCCTTACTTTAGTCTATCCTGGTATACATCGTTTTTGAGGTATAGCTTCATTCACTCCTAGACCTTAGAAGATGATTTGGTAGATGAGAGAAGGCAGAGTCAAGAAAGTTTACTTGGAAAAAGACCTGTCACCTGTTATATCTCCAAGCATAAAGCCTTACTGAGAGATACTTGTATAAAAATCAGGCAGGGAGGAAACATCTGATCTGTCCTGCATTCTAATCAATTTTCTCTGTTCCTTCCCTCCCTTCCTCTCTCCTTTGCTTCTTTTCTTGTTCTGAGTTTCAATAGGATAGCTCTGGGAACTTCTCCAATACCTTTTGAAAGGAAACTGCTTTGCTCAGTGGTCATGAATTTCACATGGAGACTGCAAGATCCAGGGACAGACCACTACCTTGCCTACTTGAGATAAAGCTCTGGAGCCTGAATTGTCTGTCTCTGGTAGTAGCCATGTGGTCCACTGAGTCTCATCCTTCCAATCTCCTTTTTTTTATTCTTCTTCAAATTTCTGATAATATTTTCCAAACTGATTTTTTCACAACTTATGTAGTTTCATGGAAATTTCATTAGGTCAGCTCTTCTCATAACCAACAAAATAAGTAGTGTCAAATAACTCTCCACCAGCTCTGTGTGTGTTTAACCTGAAAACTCTTCTAGGATAAAAGATGTTTTCCCAGTGACTCCTTGGAAATAAGTTTGGTGTTTAGTTCATACAATTAGTGGGAGAATGGGTGCAGAATTTGCCCTTCGCAACTGAGTAGAAAGGAATTCTGCAGCAAAGTAATTGCTTCTCTTGGTTAATATGCCTACAGCTCAGAATTAAGTGTCTTCATTAACTAACAGTTCAAGCTCCAAAATTTGTTCATTCTTAAACTTAAGTACTACCTCCAAATACCATACAGAAGGATGAGATAGCAATAAATGGTGAATCTGTAGATGAAGAGAAGTGAAGTTTATTTTATTTTTTTGGATGGACAGGCTGACAAGAGGCAGTGGCAGTGTCAGAGGATGAAGAACAATAAATGTGGGAAGGGAACAAAATCCCTGAGATTATATTCATCCAGTTGCGAGCAGCACTTACTTAATATTACAGGAAATGTATTATCTAGAAATTCCACTCATTACACATACCAAAGTGAAGTTACATCAGTTATGAAATTTCCCATACCACCATCCTGCGCTCATTCAGAATATCAATGGCTTCAGCCACATCTTAAGAAATCGCTACCATGATGCTCAAAAACTTGCAAAAGATTTTTGAAGGCTACTCTCACAGTGGCAAACTTAAAGGGGAACTAGATTACTTCAAAACATGCTATCCCTTAAATCTGTATTACAGCCACTCAAACACTGAGAAAGCTGGAGAATATAAACAGTTTTCAAGCCTTTGTTTTAAAGGGTCCTTTCGGGACTGGCCACCGTGCTGGTTGTGTTTTCCCAGTTACAAAACCCTAGGAAAAAATAGTACACCTTGCCACTCAGATCAGGATCTCATTTTCTTAGCTTGCTAAGCCAAGGGGAAAAAAAAAAAAAAAAAGTGTGTCATTCCTAAAGTGGGTTTGTCCCTTTAGACTTCACAGGAGTCTGTTTAATGAAGAAGAGTGTGAAGCATAGATTAATGGTGTTTTATTCATTCAAGGAAATGGGAAACTCCACCTGCTTTGACTGAGATTACGTGAAAGAGTGACAGTAAACCCATTTTGCTATCTTTTATATGATGGGAAATAGAAAATGTAAAATAGTAAAAGGATAACAAACATGCAATAAATCAGAACTCTGCCTTATCAAATCATCCCTTAAGCCTACTTTTCCCCTTCAAGTCTTGAGTTCAATGTGTACCAAATTGGTCAAGTCTGAAAATCTACTTTTATTTTATCAACACATTCTCATGATGGAAGGGGGAAGATAGAAGGCACGAAATTAAAAATGGTTTTCTGCTTTGTTTTATTTATATCACACTACACAGTTAGGATAATTCTGTTTTAAGGATTCAATAGGTTAAAAAAATACTTAATGCATAAGGAAATAAGTTATTTGATTGAGTTCCCTTGAAATATGATAGATGGCAATTAAATGTATTCTAGCCTACAGGATATGTTTTATTCACTCTACCAGGCAAACTCAAGTTGAAAAGATACAAAAGAATATATTTTGCAAAGCTGGCACAGTCCTACATGAAGCTAATCTTTTCTAGTAACCTAAGGATGTTATCCAAATAGCCTAAGGCAGAGAATGAATATAAAGGGAGAATGCACATTATGTCTCACTTAAGAGAATAAATGCTAATTTAATTAAATAAAAAGGTTTCATGGTGCTCTGAAATTAACCACAAATGTAAACACATTTTATACCTGGGAAAGTGTCCATTACAGTAGATGGTAGATCTCAGCTAGTAAAACTGCAATGGAAACATGACCAAAGCCTTCACATGGGAGCAATACTGACTCAACCCCCTCTTTGCAAAGTAAGACTTGTTTTGACCCCAGCTTCTGCAG
This sequence comes from Piaya cayana, assembly GCA_013389865.1. Lineage (NCBI taxonomy): Eukaryota > Metazoa > Chordata > Aves > Cuculiformes > Coccyzidae > Piaya > Piaya cayana. The sequence continues at coordinate 31,390 of WAAB01002272.1, forward strand.
TTTAAAATGACCACACTCGTGTCTCTGCCATGACCACAGCACACTGTCTTTGTGATGCCTGACTAGGGCAAAGGCTCTCCTCATATACACACTTTTAAAATCTATTTTGAATTAGCTCTTATGTATCTGAAAGTCGAACATAATGATATTATTTTATCTCATAGACCCCAAATAGTTACCCCTGGTATAGAAATCTGCTAAATGTCCTTCAAATTATATTTCTGTTTAGCAAAAATGATCTAACAAATCTTGGGTGAAATGCATATCTGTGCAATCACAGAATCACAGAATCACAGAATCACCAGGTTGGAAGAGACCCACTGGATCATCGAGTCCAACCACTCCCACAAAACACTAAACCATGTCCCTCAGGACCCCGTCCACCCGTAACTTAAACACCTCCAGGGNGAGGGGCCCAGAACTGCACACAGTATTCAAGGAGCGGTCTCACCAGTGCCGAGTACAGAGGGAGAATAACCTCCCTGGACCTGCTGGTCACACCAATGGACCAACACAATCCATTTAAGTTTAATTAAATATTCAAATCTAGTATGAACAGAAATGTATCTTCTAGTCTGAAAATAGGCAACACATTTTCACAGAAGATAACCTGCCAATAGTTATTTTTTATACCTCTCATTACTGCTCCGCACTTGCTGAAAAGGCTGAAACTCAGTGGTGACAGATCTGAGCAGGACAATTTTCCAGCATCCTAAATTTTGCTTTTGATCACACTCTGAAACATGAATGCTCCACCCTACCATGAGACAGGAAGTTAAATGCTTCCTTTGGTCAAGTTTGCTAATATGTCCATATAAATCAGAGTGGATGCCATCACCCCAATAGAAGTATTCACTGTCCATTTCCTTTGATATAAACTTTGCGGTAAATGCAATAAAGCATTATCAGTGGAAGAGAAACATTGGGCAGTTTCCTGAGGACTAGAGTCCTGAACTGGTCCTAAGTCATATTGAACTTCAAAGGTAAAAAAAAATGTCAAAAAAAAAAAGAGAGAAAAAAAGGGATGGAAAAGGGAAAATAACCAATAATAAAAGGAAGAGAAAGTGGAGGAAAGAGAGAACAAGGTGGGATAATGGATGAAGAGTGAGAAAAGAGCTGAAAAGGAAAGAGAGAAGGGGGTTCAGGGGAAGCAAGAAAGAGGGAAATGGGAGAAAAGTGGGAGGAGAAAAGAAATAGGAGGCAAAAGGGAAGAGTGGAGAAAAACTGGGGATGCATATGCATGACTAGAATTCCAGTTAAGATGAGATGTAAATCTATAAAGCTTCAGATCTCATCTGGTTTGATGTTTATTTTCATGTATATCTCTTTGTAGATCCGAACAGCAATTTTCTTTAGCTCTCTTGTATCTTATTTTAAAATCAGTACATGTACCAAGGCTTTGCACTGTCTGGGAGTCAAAATGAAGCATTTATCAGTCTCTAAGGAAAGGGTGACTTCCTGATGTGAAATCAAGATGTCATTTTGATAGCAGAGCCTCTGCCTGGAATACAAATAGCATATAGGCACCCTCTTCATTTTTTCTCCGTCAGTTAAACATCACGTATGCTTTTACTGGTGAAGGCTAGTCACAGGGAGGAGTCCCCATTCAGCCTTCCATGGTGTTGTAGAAGAAATAATAACTTTATCACATTTTTCTACAAAGTATTGCCTTAGAATATAACCTGCCAGAAAACTTAGAGATTGAGTTCTGATTAGCCCAGTACAACTGATTGCAAGCAAGGAAATATTTCTGAATTTGTATTATATATTTATTTATATTTTTAAATTGCATTTAATTTCTACCTTAGGCCTGGTTTTGAGACTCTGGTGTTGCATGAGCCTCGTTCTAACTTTCAGCAATGACATTAATTAGTTTCTCAATGTTAGCAGTTCAATTCACTGCATTTTACTTATACTAATTATAAAATTATTTTCTTTATACATTTCCTTTCATATTCACATGCAAACGCATGTACATGTGTAACTCTGACAAACAACAAACATTAAAGGAAATCTGCATTGATTAATTCTTAAATATGGCAACAAAGTCGAATTTCAAGAGCAATTTATTGATGCAAAGATGAAGACTTGAGAAAACAAGAGCAGAATTTAGAAGAGGTGTGGCAAAAATGAATAAATAAAATATTTCTCACAGATATTCATGTGGGTGGACCATGGCCAGAGGCACCCCATTTCCACCTACTAGAAAAAAAATAATAATCTCTTCTGAAAGCCAATAAATACCTTAGCAGAAATCAAGACTCAACGTGTATCCGTTGACCTAGCCATAAAAAATTTTAGCAATAACATGGTTCGACAAAACTCTCACACAGTGTTTTTCTTTTCCTGCTGATAAAGTTTGATAGATTTTGTTTAAATTGTGCAAATTTTAAAAGAAGTTGTAATTGACATTCCAAGAGGATTCCTCATGAATTAACCACAGAAAGATGTGGGAAGATGCAAAGGAGGCAAGAAAGTGAGCACAGTGCAACTGACACCTAGGATTTACTATCTCCCACTCTTAATATTCTTTTGTTTCAAGTGTGGATAACAGTGATCGTAACAAAAATAAATGAAGCTAGCAATTGGCATGTACTTCTGTGCTGAAACAGTCATGGCAACGTTCACTGGAATCCTTTAGATCCCAGTTGCATTGAGAAGGCATAAAATAACAGTGCAGGCCTGGCATAATTATGACAGTTTTTTCTTCAGTCAATTATTAATTCTGAGCCTTTTCATAAGGTTTTTTTTGAACAGTGAGTAATGTCCCAGACCACATAAACCCTCTGTCTCCACCAGCAATTTAGATCAAGATTTCTGTTAGGACACAGTTTATATTTAGCAATAACAATGTATATAGTCACAGGTATCCATGAATGAACATGGGCAGACAAAGTTTTCCTTACAATCATGCTTGCCTGGGCAAAGAACTTTCATGTAATAAAGCTACATAAAATTCTTGTGCTATGTGTTGCTTGAGAGTAATTTTTTTCAGCATAGAAAAAATGGCATGCTTAGACAAATATTTTCAAACATACTCTCATTAAGACACCAAGTGTTAGTTGAAATGGTTTCCCTCCCCTTACTCACCATCTGTTATCACAGCATTTCCATAACCTAAAACCCAGCAGACTGGGGATTACTACTGGAAAATTCTCCTCCCCTTGAAGGTGTAGATTTTGCTACTTGCCAGAGAAAATAAAGAAAAAAAACAAAACAAAACAAAACAGAAAAGCAGCTTTGGACTTCACCCTGTACATCTGGATTGAGGATATTGGCAAATGTTCCGCAGGGATGCAGAGCACCAGTAGCATGCTATTACATTTGCAACATCTGGAATTGCAGACCCTTATTTGGAGTAATAATGTAATAAACCCTATTATCTGCATAGTTGTGCCTTTAGACATCTGCATGGCTTACATTTCCAGATGTATGTGTTGGCCATAGTCCTTCTAGACATAGCTGTGCCCCTTCAAGGCCTGACTGCAACTTCAGCAGCTTGCTTGTCAGCTCTCTTCTTAGACAATCCACCTTCTTCTTAGACCAGCTCATTTCCTTGGTATCACTTCTTCTCTGTGGACCGAAGTCCCTTTCAATATTTTGTATTGCTATGCTCCCCAACGGCCACGATCCCTCCAGTACTAATTCTATGGTAACAGCAGACAGCACAATCCTTCAGCATGGGGACCATAGCAGAACAAATCCTTCTGATCTCACCATTGCTTTTGTACAAGAGGCCCTTTAAGCACTTGAAAAACACCCTGACATTAAAAGCAAACAAGCAAGTATCTTCCTTAAAATTTTATCAGCTTGCTCAGAAGGGTGAGAAGTATCAGTTTGACTACACAGGAGAAGAGAGTTTTCAGTGACACATGCACAGGTTCTGGTAAGGCACTGATAATCCTTTTTGCCTCCTGTGCCACCCCCATGACATCCTCTCATGAATAAAAAGTGGCGCTGAAGCCATCACCTGAAGAGACCACCTTGAAGAACAGTGCTGTCCCATGCCAAATTAATACTATATTTCTAACTGACACTGCCAAGAGAGGTGCCAGTCCTGATGGTCTTTGCAACGTAGATACCTACCACCCACTGACAGCAAGACTGAGAGACCTCAAATTCACAAATTTATTCTATTTATTTTATGACATCACATCAATTAAACTGGAACCTCAGGTTGTAACTGAAAATGCCTCTAGGCAATCTCTTCATATTTAAATTAAAAAAAAATCTCACTTCATCTGGCTTATTCTGTTCCTCCTTCCCCATCACTGTGTGATGAGGGAGTATGGGAACAAACTTAAAATCACCATTTTAGACATTATCTCAGCAGGTGTGCATGTTTTACTTGGAATTTATGAGAAGTAGTAAATATTGCTAACTCAGCTCTGCCCATCTTGCCACAAATCCTTTCTGGCCAGCTTATATGCAGCATCTCATTGCCACTGGTCTATCAGAACCCACTATAGTAGAGTCGAAAGAGTTAACACCTTCTAGTACTGCCTCCCAGTAATATTTTAAAGTTGTCATAAAAGCTTTTATATTTATCTGTTTGAATGTGTATTAGCAATCAGGCGAACAAATCTCTTGGTAAAGTAGTGGATTGGGCCCCTTTCAGTTCAGCTGCAAATCCCTTGGCCTAAAAAAGCAGCCTGTCACTGCTGAATTTCATTACTCATTTCCTGTCATTAACTTAGATGAGAGTAATACATAGAAACTTAAAGACTGTGGCCAGCTCTCATGTGAAACTCATCCTCAATCAAAGCTGTGAAGAGACCCTGATCATTCACCATATGTACTATGGAGTCTTTTTTGTTCATTGTGGAGATGATCAGGTGCAGTGGGATTGTTTTTACCTAATCTCTTTTCTCCATCCATTTGACACAGACTGGTACCCTAGTCTTATACTTGATAGGAAGTAATTCAAAACAACAGGAAGATTTTAAAATAATTGAGGAGAGAATCCAGTCACATAGTAAAAGAAAGACAAATTAATGGCAATTCAATGAAACACTATAGTCATCCTCTCCTAATGAGGCCAAAGAGGAGAACACGTTCACAGATGGAAACACCAAGCACACTGCACAGCTGGTTTTGAAGCTGTTTTCTCTGCAAGGTTATCTTATTCCACATAGAATCACAGAATCACAGAATCACCGGGTTGGAAGAGACCCACCGGATCATCGAGTCCAACCATTCCCACCAAACACCAAACCATGTCCCTGAGGACCTCGTCGACTCGTGACTTAAACACCTCCAGGGAAGGTGAATAAACCACCTCCCTGGGCAGCATATTCCAATGCCCAATGACCCCTTCCGCAAAAAACTTCCTCCCAATCTCCAGCCTAAATCTCTCCTGGTGGAGCCCGAGGCCACCTCCCCTCATCCTGTCCCCTGTCATGTCCTACTAGTACCTGTTCTTCTGAGGTGCTGACCTGTAACTGTCCCAAACATCCCTGTCTCCCTGCTTTTCTTCTCAAGATTGGAACCCTTGGTTAACCAGAATGAACGTGTAAGAAAAGCTGAAAGAGCAAAAAATCAGACTGCAACTGACACTTTACCTTGAATCTGATCCTGTAGTGCCTGGGCATGGTGAGGCAGAGAAGATGGTTACTGTAGTGAGAGCTGGCACAAGCCCTTGTATGAAAGTTGCCTAATGCTTTCCATTATAAGATTATTGCAATCAATTTTTGAATAACGTTAACACTGCTATTGTTTGCCTTTGAAAACTGGCAGAAACAGAGATTGCCTTAGGGCCAGTGTCATGCCTTTCACTGGTACTGTTAATAAATTCAGATTTGGACAAATAATAGAGGTGTTGAAAATCACCATCTTTTTACTGTATTTTCCAGAGCCCAGAGTTATTTTGGCAACTAGATAATACCCCCAGATATTTGATATGTTTGCCTTTATGCTGCACCTACAACATAAAGATGAAGGGTTATTTCTTAGGCTGGTACAGACAAAACAGCTCTACAGTCCACCAAGGGGACTCAGCATAATAGATAGAGGATTACAAAGGCCAATGTGGAGACATGGTATGGTGGTAACTACATCAGGCAACAAGAAAGAAAGAAAAAGTTATTGGGATGTAAGATCCAGAGTGCTGGAGCAGCTCATGAAGAAAAGAGATTAAAATGAAAGGAACGTGAAGGCTTACTGGCAAAGACATGATGAAAACATCATTTCAATGGAAAATTAACTTAAAGTAGAACGCACTGTACATCTCCCTCAAATAGCCAGTGCATAGAGAGAATGACTTTATTTTAATGAACTGAGTAACCCTTTTCTGTATGATGACTCTCAGTTATAAATGGCTTGTGGTGTTGTGCTTGAAGGTCAGATTTTATCAAAGGAGAATGAGAAATGACTGCCAGAGTAGAGCCTTTTTGTTGTTGTCATATTTATTAAAGAAAAGCCTACAAGTAATGTGAAATTGTATACAAAATGACAGAAGGTGCCATCTGAAGGCTTCCAAAGGTAGAGAACAGCCTGGTGTAAACCTATGTGTTGCAAACCTTAATGTCAGGGGAAAAAAATCTATTTTTTCATAGAAAGCTTTTGTCAATCTAAAAAAACAAGTTAGCTTGTGCTCATCCTGAGGAGGTGGCAACTTGAACCTAATACACTAAATGAACTTGGACCTAATACACAAAAAAAGGAAATAAATAAAAAGGGAAAGAAAAGAAAATAGATGAAGGGAATATAACATATCTCCTTAGGTTATGTATGTGGTCATAACTTCATTCATTGATATACATTTTTGTACTTAAAGGTAGACCCCAGAGCAGCAACAGAGTGATAGGGAGAAATAGGAGAGCATAAGGTTACTAGAAAGCAGTGAACTGCGAGGTGATTGTATCACTGATGGAAGGTGGAGGCAGTGGCAAACCCTCAAGGCATCATGAACCAGGCACAACGCCTACGCTTAAGAAAATGGGAAGCGAGTTTGAAATCTGGTCTGCTCTGAACTAGGCAGAACTGCTGCTTTTAGCTCAATTAGCCATGCAGCTGAGCATCCTAGCACAGCCTTGGGGACTCACATACACCTTCAGCCTACATAAAGTTTTCTAGCCTTTGTATTCCCAACATCCGAACAAGCGCTGCGGTTGTGCTTAGAGTGCTCCCAGGCCCAGCACTCTGGCACGCACTGCTTGTCTGCTACTGTCTTCAAAACTTTGGAGCTCTAGGACTTCAATTGTGTTTTTCCAACTGCAGAGTCAGTTATGGAGTTGTTATAACAGAAGTTATAGTAATTGAGTGCTACATCTGGCTTAGCTAAGATTTCTAGATATGATGATAGCCTGCAGTAGGATTTTGCAGTTGTTCACAGCAGGAGTTGAACACAAAGCATTCCAACACGACAGAAGTAACAGTGGCTGGCTTTGGCAGGGGATGGGAAAACTCTATTCCTATGGTTTCCATGTCATCTCTAGAACCATTTTTATAAAAGTCTCAAACTCAGCATCCTTTATAAGCACAGTTTCAAACAAATCTTGCAAGGCCTTGTGAAATTCCTTGGTCTATCTAACAAAAGGGAAGAATGCTGCAAACAAGACTGTGGAAAATAACAGTTCCTATTCTAGCTGAGACTATTAGGATTACCTCAGGCATTACTGTTTATTCATTTCCAGGGAATGCTTATGTATTAATTATTTTAAGGTAATATTCCAAACTTTTTTCCCAAAGGGCCATGTTAATATAATCTTCTTGAACTACTCTTTTACCCAGCATACACCAAACAAAGGCTGCACAAAGATTTAGACAGTCCTTTTGCTATATAAAATTCCACAGCATTTGTACGCAGACTAGGGGAAGAAAACGTTCATGTCCCACTCAAGTTTATCTTGAGATATTGCATTTTAATTGCACTGCAGCTATTGATTAGTGTTATATTCTTTTTCTGTGTTTATTTTCTTGAAAAATTACCAAGTACTCACACATAGTCTTGAAATGCTTTTCTATTCCATACAATTTTAAGAATGAGCAAAGTTACAGGATCGGAGACAGAGCCATCAAAGCTAATGGATGTAATACCTTGTACTTTCAATCAAACTGTGTAAAGATGTACAAGTTATATTTTAAGTCTGCAAAGTATTTTGAAAGTTTCTGGAAGAAGGTTGTTCTGGAAAGATGAAAAAACCTTGTAAGATGTAGCTGTTCCTACAGGATAAATTATTCTTCAAGAATAGAATATATAATGTAATTCTTATGGAATTGTGTACAACAAAATAAAAGAAAACATGAACCTACCAAATTAAAAAAAAAATTTGTTAAAATACACATTATATATGGTTTCACAACATAAAAAACCCAGTCATTTTTAAAATTTGAAATTCATTCTTTCCATCTAGCAGCCAGAGTGTAGCATAACTGAATCAGTTATGGCATGGAAATAACTTGCAAACAAATATATTCAACCTTAGGGAAAAGGCTTGTTCATCTCTGCATTAAATGTAGAATGATTAATGCTTCAGCTATTGTTTTAATACCTAAAGGGTGACAACTACTATTTTTCCATTAGACATTAGTACTGACTCAGCATGCGGTTACATGAGGTGTTTCTTTTTGGATGTGTCAATTGAAAAGGGAGCCTATTGCAATTGCAGTGCAACTCTGAAGTCAGAGTAAATGTAAAGAGGCACGTAGTCAGAACCTGATGATTATGGTAAAAGCCTTTTTTTTTCTGTTTACCTTCTTAAATGTCAGTTTTGTTTTAAGTTTTTATTAATTAATCATACATTATAGTCACACATCTTTGTGCTCACCAGTACTATATACTAATAGGTGTGTGGTACTAGGAGAAATGGGGAAAACCTCACAACTGACACTTTCTAGATGCAGATGTACAGTTTACAGAAGTGCAGTTTACAGAAGTGCAGTTTAGCATTTTGGGCAGTTAAAGCTAAAGTTCATTTAAAGTGGATTTTCTGAGAGAAAGAAGGGAAAGGGAAAAGACTTTCCACTCCCTCCAGTACACATTGGTTGCTGTGGTAAATGTTTCTCTACCACAAGATGCAGTCCCAGACATGAGGTTTCATAACCTCTTGCCAGCCCTTTCTTACTAACCAGATCAGTCCTGAGTCCTCTCTTTCTATATACACTTTTAATCTTGGATTTTCTGTTGCTTAAAACTTTTGGAATAAACACCCTGTGCCCACTTTCTACTAGAAGATTGTTTCTTCTTTAGCTCAGTTTTAGACTGGGAAAATCTCAATTGCGTATGTTTGCACTCTCACATGCTTCCCATGTGTTCAAAGTAAAGTCTTGCACTCACATGGCTAAAAATCACAACCAAAGCTGTAACTTTTTCATGTGGGTACATGTAAAGGTTTCGGCAACACCTACTGACGTGAATAATGCTACCAAATAATACTACAAATTTCATGAGACAACTCAAGTAAATGGTGTAATTGATTCCCACTCTAACCAGCCAGAAGCTAGGAATAGAAAAATAACCCAAATTAGGGGCTAAGAAAACCCTTGAAAAATGAGACAGGAGAGAGAATGAATGTAGTCCAGAACCATAAGGCTCCCATCAGGAAACCACAACTCTGTTGAGCAATATGTGAAATTATTTCAGGTTTTCAAAAGTGGAGTTTTGATTTAAGATAAAAACTATACCTCAGTTGTTTACCTCAAAGAGGTTGTCCCTAGACAGAAGAGCTTCCTTCCCCAGTCTTCAAAACAGTCTTCTACTGTTTTCAAAAAGACAGGCCTACATACGCATATATATGTAATCTATAGATCAAGGATAGGCATATGTACACATATGCACACTTTATACACAAAAAATACCTATTGAATATACTTTTCTATAAAGCACAGTCTAACTAGACAGATGTATATGTAGATATGAATAATCGTATTTTCTTTTTTTATATATCAGTCCCGTAAATTCAAAGGATTAAGATTGAGTAACCTGAAGTATAACACTTCATTCCATGCCCAGATCTTTCTGTGATAAGTGGGCTCCTCAAGAAAATTGAGCTTTCCCTATCAAGAGACAGTTTAAAATGCTGAATATGGTTTATTTTCCTCCAGCCAGACCACAAAACCCTTTCTCAAGAATGAATGACTTCATATCTTATTAACCCTAGCACAAAATGAATGAGCTCACACACACCCCAGCTCACACACACACACCCCTACACCCCCACACACACCCACACACCCCAACACACAGACACACACACACAAGAAAACAGCCAAGCAAAAGCTGAGACAGACCTTTAGGAGTAGGACTTCCAAAGAAAGGTAACTAAATACGGATTTTGGATTCTGAATTATTTTCTAAAGGTAATGCCTGGTGATGGTTGTTCAATAGCTTTTAAAATTACACAAAGAATTTGTAGACTTATTTTATGCCTTCTCTTTTTTTCCTTCTTTTATTTGGACATAAGAGAGGAATAAAATAATTGTACTTGCCACCTTTTTGGGTTGCTTAGAGAGGAAATACAATTTTATGTTTTCTTTACAAATACTACAGTAGAACAGAATACAAACTGTTCAGGACAAAAGGCGAAAGAGCTGCAGAACAATATTGAGTAGCTCAACAATACAATGGAAAAAAACTACTATAAATGTGTGAGGGAAAAGCAGTCTGAGTACTGCATATTCTTACATGGAAAGTTTGCATGGGTTTGGATATATTTTTAATTCTAATTCTGTTGTATTAATAATGATACAGTAGGAGCAGAAAGGATACAAAGTGTAAATATTCTAAGAAAAACAACTTAAATTAAGGAAAGGCTTGCACAGGAAAAGAAATTAAATGGACTAGAACTTCCCTGCTGGAAAAAGATGCCAGAGAAGAAATATAATAGGGTCAACAAAATTACGAATGGCAAAGAGAATATGAGCAGAAAATGACTATTCCCTATTTCTCATAACATAAATAATTAGGAATAATTCACAGAATCACAGAATCACAGAATCACAGAATGACCGGGTTGGAAGAGACCCACTGGATCATCGAGTCCAACCACTCCCACAAAACACTAAACCATGTCCCTCAGGACCCCGTCCACCCATAACTTAAACACCTCCAGGGAAGGTGAATCAACCACCTCCCTGGGCAGCATATTCCAGTGCCTAATGACCCTTTCCGTAAAAAACTTCTTCCTAATCTCCAACCTAAACCTCCCCTGGCGGAGCTTGAGGCCATTCCCCCTTGTCCTGT
>WAAB01002272.1:43561-53776 GCA_013389865.1 Piaya cayana
AGCAAGGCTCTGCCCCCCTCCTCTTGCACCATTCAGTCCCGTCACGTTAAAAACAAACCAAAGGAAGTTTTTTTTTCACACAACATAATAATAATTAAACTGTGTAAGTCCACCACAGGATGTTATGGAGGCCAGCAGAGTAACCAAAGTCAGAAAAGATTTCAGTAAAACTCAGGAAGAATACGTCTATTGGTGGCTATTCAAAATGATGGTACAAATATATCCTCCAGTCACACTCTAAACCAGTGATTAATGACAGACAGGATCATTTAACTGGAGATGATTCACTTCATATAAACCTGTGTGTCTGCTTCTGGGCACTGCCCCAGGCAATCCAATGGGGTAGCTACACCTTGATTCTGACCTAATATGGTTATTTTCATCCTTGCTGAAACCTTTAGATATCAAGGTCTGAATAGGTGTAGAGCCTATAAAATAATATTAAACAGAGTGCTATGATGTTTTCCTTTCATTTTCATTGCAAAGTAATATCCTCAAGTTGATGAAAAGATGAAGCTACCACACATGTTAACATGAATCAGCAAAATACTTCTGAATTTATGGCATGGGGTCATTTTTCCCCTTAATTTGTGACTAGTTTCACATTTTCCTTAGTTTTGATATGTGAGAACATTTTAACATGTGAATGATGGTTTAAAAAACTCTCTTCACAGGCTAAATGCTAAAGATATGCTTAGGCTAGTTTGTGTCATTGGTTTCATAACTGTAACATCATCAAAGAGCTGACTTCTTTACAAAATTAACAAATTTACAGTATAGATTGATAACAGGTCATTGTGCAACCTTAATGTTCATTGATAACATTAATACTGATCGATGCTAAGCATGCACTAAAAGTTTTCCACATAGTCCTGCAACGCCATTCAATCCTGGAAGGTTCCAGCTCTCTTAGTATTTTAGCCCCTGTTGTGCTTGGTTCTGAACCAGAGAAGCTGGGTAGCTTTCCTTGACTTAAGCAGCCGAGTAGTCTCTGTGAAGTCGGTTTGGCTATTTGTTCTTTCTACACGCTTTTGTTTTCTCATGGGTCTAGTGCAAAAAACTGGCTTCAAGCACACTTTCCGCTCCACTTCTCTGGACTACAAAGTATGGTATTTGTAGCAGTCATATCTTTATTATTCATTAGGTACCAAGATGTAGAAACCAAACTCATTTCAGCTTATTCAGGATGTTAGCCCTGCTCTCATGAGATGAAAAGTCAGTCAGGGCATAGCTAAAAGGACACTGTCACAAATATATAATTTATTCTGAATAAATCCTACAGCAGTTTTCTAAGGATTGCCATAAATTTTCAAGGATCAACATTAATTCTGGAGTTCAGGCCACCTAGGCAAAGGTCTTATATGAAAACTGGGAGGGATAAGTGGTAATTTTTAAATTGATTTCCTTTGAACTTCTGCAAACACGTTATCCTGTTTACATTCTTTTCATTTGCATTGTTACATGAAATGTTGCTAAGTTTTCTGTCAGCCTGTAATCCATATTAGCTGCTCATATTTAAAATATGTCACGTTCCTGACATGTCGGGAAGTATCACAGCCCAGTAAATATTTGGCTTTTAAATTTTTGTTTTACAACAAGAGGACCAACAGTCTAGATCAGCAAAAGCAACTTTGGTTATTAGAGTTCGGACATGAACTTGGCTTGCTAATGCCAGAGAAATACAAGAGCCTTCTTTCATGCTTTTAATGAAATCATTAATTATGTCAGCAGCTCAAATGATACATCTCCAAACACTCCACATTACTTTGCAAACAGGAAGTCACATAGAAGTCTTAGAAAAAATATTCTTAAATTCTGAAGTCGTAAATTCTAATCACAAATAGATTTCTAGGTGCAGCAATTTGTACATTTTCTCTCATCTTCTTTTTCTGCCATATTACAACCAAAGATTCTGTTATTGCTTTTGCAAAAAAAATAAATGTAACAATATATCTATAAATTGCTGCCTTGCTGAAACCTGAATGAATTTCCTGAGCCTGAAAATTTGCCATGCTTCTCATTAGCAAGGAAACCATCTCAATAAACTTCTTCCTTTTTAGTCAAGCATTTACTATACATGTGAACCTTGCTATATTTCCTATAATTGCTATTTTTTATTTTGATTTTTTTATGAAGTAATCAACCTGTTGTCAATACTATAAATAATAATTAAATTATTAATATTTCTTGATTTAAATATGCATAGTTTCATCTTTTAAAACAAACTCTTTTATAGAAATGGACGTTTACATATAACCCCTGATGTCAAAAGTGGTCTTGGGAAAAACTGTTTCTAATCACAGAGCTAGAATAATGTTATCTGTGCTTTATTCTGCAGTACATTAGAAAGACAGAGAACATATGAACTAAGTCAAAGACCAACAATTGGAATGCTTTTATGAATCTCTCACATAAAATGTATTATCTGATTCTTTATTCCAAGAAGGCCAACTCCACTGTTATATTTTGTTTCAGTAAACGTCATTCATTGACTTTCACACACCACCAAAAGATGGGATTTATCTGTTCTATGATGACAAAAGAAGAGTTAAAAATCATAGTAGCATGATGAATAAAACAAAATAAATGAGTTCCTATAAATAAATAAACATTAATACAGTTTGTTACAAAGTCTGTCATGTTTATGGCTGAGCACTGTGTACACATGCCTTGTGACAACACAATGAACCTTAGAATGAAACTTACATAAAAGCTATTGGGAAAAAAACCCAGTATTTTTTCACACAGGAGTGTTTTCGTGGAACTCTGCACGTAGAATTTTTATACTTAAGGATGTGATCACATTATTGAGAAAGTGCTTCCAGCAAGATGTTGGAAATAGTTACAGAAATGCAGAAAAACTTCATGTGTGACCCTGACCAATATTCTCAGGGCGCCTTCCAGTACATACAACAGATTAAGCGCTTACTTGTAACTAGGATATGAGACAATGGTTTCAGTTCAGTGAACTGGCTGATTTGGTTTCATTCTTTGGAGCAAACTGAAAGACTCAGTATCTTCCATGTGAATTACTTAAGAAGGTAACGTAAAGCATAAGATGTTTCTAAAACAACCATAATAAATCAAACTGTATGTAAAAAAATAAACAAGCCAGGAGAGAAAATCTTGGTGAACAAATAATAAACTAGCTGTAGGAGGCAAAACAACTACAAGAAGTGAGACATCCATAAAGGACAATGTTAGACCTGAAGGATTTTAAGATAGAGAGAAAAGACATAGTTTTTATACTAAGGTAGGAGTTCAGGAACAGGAAGAATGAACTATGCTGTGTCATAATGCAACTGAAATTGATTGAAATTCATTCTAGGAATTAGGATATACAAGCAAAATTACAAACCTGTGAATTTCGCACTTGGGAAAATATTCCTGTCTTACACTATTGGGATGAAATAAGACAGAGGAAGCCACAGCATTGTTTAAACATTCTATAGTTCTTCCTGTCTTTAAACAACCCTTGTCTGAAAACATTCTCCCCTCAGAAGAAGAGGCATGCCTCTTGCACCACCAAAAACCCCCTAGAATCCTTCTCACCAACAGTATTCACAGCTGTCTCTAGTTTGACTTCTAACCTCTTCTTTTGACTAAGACAACTCTCAGAGAAGTTTCCAACTTCTGTCACTTGGCTAAGCCCCAGATCTCCTCCTTTATCCACATCCTTAAAAACTGCTCACTTCTATTCAGCAACACTGTTTAAATTCCACATTGCTCTGGACATTGTGTTTCATTGAATGTTTCTTTGCTTGGCTATGTCGAGCAGATGGAGATCCATGACAAGTGGTGTCCCTCAGGAGTCCATACTGGGACCGGTGCTGTTTAATACCTTCAT
This sequence comes from Piaya cayana, assembly GCA_013389865.1. NCBI lineage: Eukaryota > Metazoa > Chordata > Aves > Cuculiformes > Coccyzidae > Piaya > Piaya cayana. Next base: position 47,409 of record WAAB01002272.1, read on the forward strand.
CAATGATATAAACAGCAAGATCAAGTGCACCCTCAGCAAATTTGCTGAAGATGTTGAGCTGAATGGTGTAGTTGCCACACCAGAAGGATGAGATACCATCCAGAGGGACCTGGACAAGCTGGAGAAAAGGGCCTGTGTGAACCTCATAACGTTCAGCAGGGCCAAGTTCAAGGTCCTGCACTTGGATTGGGGAAATCTGAGGTTTCAGTACAGGATCGGGGGTGATGTGATTGAGAGCTGCCCTGCAGAGAAGAGCTTGGAGGGTGCTGACTGACCAGAAGCTCAAAATGAGCTAATAATGTGCACTCGCATCCCAGAAGGTCAGCCGTATCCTGGTCTGCATCAAAAGAAGTGTGGTCAGCAGGTCAAGGGAAGTGTTTCTGCCCTTCTATTCCTCTCTTGTGAGACCTCATCTGGAGTACTGTTTCCAGTTCTGTATTCCTGAACATAAGGATATGGAGCTGTTGGAACGGGTCCAGAGGAGGGCTACAAAGATGATCAGAGGGTTGAAGCACCTTCCCTAAGAGGACAGGCTGAAAGAGTTGGGTTTGTTCAGCCTGGAGAAGAGAAGGCACTGAGGAGATCTTATAGCAACCTTCCAGTACCTGAAAGGGGCCTACAAGAAAGCTGGGGAGGGACTGTTTACAAAGGCTTGATAGGACGAGAGGCAATGAGTGTAAACTGGAGAGGGGCAGATTTAGACAAGACATAAGAAAGAATTTCTTCATCATGATGAGGGTGGTGAGGCAATGGAACAGGCTTCCCAAGGAAGCTATGGATGCCCCAGCCCTGAAGGTGCTCAAGGCCAGGTTGGATGGGGCCTTGGGCAGCCTGAGCTAGTGGGAGGTGTCCCTGCCAATGGCAGGAAGGTTGGAACTAGATGATCTCTAAGATCCCTTCCAAACCAAACCATACCATTCTATGACTTTATGATCTTTCCCCTTCTTCCTCTTCCCTTTCTTTGTGCTTTACACTGTGCTGTCATTGAACCCTTTCCCTGTTATGTACTTACATTACCATAATAGCTGAGAGCTGAATACTGGACCAAGACCCACAGTACGAAGCCTCTCTAAACACAGAATCTTTATTCACTCTCAAACTATATTTAGGATGATGGCATATGAAATTGCCTCTATCCATTTCCACCCTTTATTCAATCTCTCACTTGTATAGATTTGAGCTTAAGATAAACACAGTTAAGATTTCCAACTCACACTCTTTTTTCACTGTTTCTCCCTGTTGATAAGAGTCTTATTAAACCCACAGTCCCTTGAGTTCATGGTTATGGATTTTGATCTGGGGATGGGGAGGTTAGTTTTGAGGCATTTTGATGCTTCCAGCACTTGGCTTATACTCAAATTTATTTTCCTCTTTCAATATCTCTAGAATGTGCACTAAGTACAAAAGCCTTCACCAAAGTGCTTCACTAACCCCTTAGCTATTGCAAGGCGTTCATCACCTGTTGCCTCAAAAACTGCCCAAATCATCCTCTTTGCTAGTTACTTCAGTCCTACAATTTATACCATTCTTGGATTTCTGCTACCCACTCCCTTCTAAAGACAAAATACCTTCCACCTTTCATTCTTCCCTTTAAATTCATTCACAACTGAACTATGCCTTATCTGATTGTTCAGTTCTTGATGCATTGTCGTCCTCACTCTCCTAGCACTACCAGCTTTCCCTGCCTGTTCATCCACACGTAACTCACACCCCTCTCTGGTTTGTCTCCTTACGTCCCTAATACCATTAAAGCCACTTCCTTATACACCATTAAATTCCACCTGAAGCTTTACTTCTGCCTTGATGTCTAGCAGTTACTGCTTTATAGACAGCAGGCTCGACTGATACAAGGATTGGGTTTGTTGTTATCCTATTTGTCCTCTCCTACTTGCTGGTTTTATCTCCCTGTTGCAACTTGTGCCTTAACTGGGTTGTTAAGCATAAGCTGGTTTTGTACCACAGGACGGAAAAGCATCATGTAACAGTATAACACCAAAGACTCTATGCTCATTTGCAGCCTGTAGATCCTATGCATCACATAAAAGTTCTGTGGAACATACACAGTATCTTGAAGGTCCCAATGCTTGACAAAACTTAGCAAGACTGTGTTAACTCAGCCCTTGTGTGTTTATGGAAAAAGGCCCTAAAATTTAACAAAGATACTGTTTTGTGTATTCTTACATGCACATTTTTTTTTCTTTTTTGAGACATACATAAACAGCTTACACAAGCCTGGGCCTGAAGCTAAGCACCTGCAACTTAAATAAGATCATCATTGTTTGAGTAGGGTTTAAATAAATTAGTACAAATTGGCTTTCCTATAGGTGTTGACAAGCACATCATCACTACTTACTAATAAGCACAGGTTTCCAGAGGACTACACAGGTATCACACTCCTCCTCAGACTGTGCATGTGTCCCTCAAAACAAAGTATTTCATAAACAAGCACCTGGAGACCTTGATTAAAAAACACCTGCTCTGAATCTGTTGGGAGGATAGATTGCACAGTGTGCAGATGGCCTTCACAGCATGGGTTGCAGATATTTCTGACACCTGTAGTCACTGAAATAAAGTTTGTTTGCCCTTCTCCCCTACACCAATCCAACACTGCATGCTGGCTGCGCGGTGGTTTGTTTCATGAAAGGAGTTTTGAGTGTGTCCTCAAAGAGGTTGTTGAGGGAGTCTGCCACTATCTGACAGTGAGCGCAACTACGGAAATTATGAGCCTAACAAACCCTGCCTTTGTGAACAGGACAGGCCATCACTGATTACCTTGTGGTCTGATATTGCAAAACCAGTGATATTTGGTGAAAAGAGGATAAAAGCATCTCAGAGGTAATAGGGATAAGTAACTATCTGATAAGCCTCACCACCTGTTGCACAATTTTTCCCTATTCATGCCTGTGGCTCCATGGATTGTTGATGAAAAACCATACAGATTTAATCAGGTCTGACATTCCCCCCCTGAGTCCTGTAAGCTCTTTCGCTCCATACAAGTAGTATCCCTCAGTTTTAATGTCAGTTCTTCTGTTCTGCTGGTCCTGGCACAAGGTTCTTGCAGAAGTTTCAGTGCTGTGCTTTCAAAAATGGAAAATAATAAAGTGAGGAAGAGCTCTGTCAAGTCTGGGCACATGTGAGGAATTTCTGCAATGACTAGGGTCTGAGGGGATCTCTGAAAAAGACTGGAATAGCCACATGCCCTGAATGACTTAACTCTTTGTTGGATGACCAGGAGAATTTTCTGTCTGTGTGTATGCATAATTTTGAAATTACCGTATCTCTCGGGGCTGGAAACAAGAAGGGTACAGTCAACCAAAAAGCAGGTGCAACACTCTGGACAAAGATGAGGAAAACACTTGAAAATTTTGTTTCTAACCTGGTAGTCCTCAAAGTAATTGAGTTATTTAAATATTTCTCATACAATAGAAGCCAATCTTTTGCTGTTATTCCGATCTACAGATTGAAATTATGTCTACAGCCTCCTTTTGTCAATCTTGGATGTCAGTTCTGCCAGCACAGCAACGTACAGATCCCTCCTAGAGCTACTCTCAGCCTACACTAAGTATAGCTTCCTTTGTTTTAACATGTGTTATGACTACAGAGGCCACCCCTGAGTCATATAAAACCCTCTCATGTCATTCCCTCATTTGCCTGCTCAAGAACCTCTATAACACCCAAGCCATGTGAAAGACCTGGAAGACAAAGTGATTTCACTAAGGGCATCAGGACCCAGGAGTTCTGATTGTCCATGTCCTACTTGGAGCCAAAATTCTAACTACTTTATGATTTTTAGCAGAAAATTAGACTTTGCCACCTTGGCTTGCCAAAGCCAAATATTTTACTGACTTTTTGCCACTTTTACACTTTCATCTCCTGGTAGAAATAAGACCATCAATATTCTTTAGAAACAAAAATTAGCTTTTAGACCAATTTGGAGGGCACTAATGATAGGTCAGACCAAACACACAAAGTGAGATGAAGGAGAAGCTAATCTAATCGTAAAACAAGGTGTTAGAATGATATAAGAAGCAGTTTAATCATATTGGGATAAACAAAAACCAGCTAATATATGTTTTCTATAGTTGATCCTTATTTATTCCTTCAGGTTAATTGAATTCCATACTGGATAAACTAGTAATTTTAGAACCCTAACCTGCAAGGATCAGCTAAAGATCCTCTAAAAATGCACTTGCTCATATCTCCTGCTGTCCAAGCTGGTTATGTAGCATATCATGGGCTACATTTCACTATGTGTGGCCTGTTGAAAGCAAGTCAGGTCATTATTTCACTTTGTTTATTACAATTTAGACCTCACCCTCTATGGCATGTCACGTCTGAAAAAGTAACCACACTGTAAAATCAAAGTTCGTTCAAAATTTGGAGGCAGGGTGGCCATGTAAGATGCTGACCACCATCCAAATAAAGTGAATTAAGAGAATAATTTTGGCTTCAGTGAGAGCTGTACCAGACCCCATGACTTCTGGAAAAAGCTGGAATATGCAATTTATTCCACTGGAATTTACAGATATGATAATGGATAATTAATGCGGTATGAAAGGAGATGACAAGAAATAATTAGACTAATAAAAAATAAAAGGTATTAAACAAATACATGACTTTAAGAAATGCTAGCAAATTAAGGCTGTGCTCATGGCAAAGCATGTCGCAGTACCTTGCTGTCCAGTTTCATCAATGTGACTTCAAGGTTAAACAAAGTAAGTTATTTCTATCAGCCCAGGTGCAGAAATGCAGCCTGTCTTCAGAGTTGGAAAATCAAACAAGGCTAGATACAATCCTAGGTGCAACTTTCTCTTGTGTTTCAGTTGCTAAGGGAATAATAATAAAAAAATGTCAGACAAAACTACGTCTAAGGTAAGCATACTTTAATGATACTAGCACCGTGTGCCCATGGGGAAGGAAAGATTCCTCCTTTTTTTTCAAAATAACCTGCAGGCCTGAAGCTAAACATGGTATGTCTTAAGCACATTATCCCTGTGTGTCACCAAAGAAAGAGACTTCTTCATTTTCCCCAGCACATTGTTTCTTTTGACAACTTTGAGTTTCCTTACATTGTTGCATGATGACAGCCTGGTCTTCTCCTTGTTTAACCAAAAATCCCATGCTGTTCAGCATAACTCTTAGATAGGAATTTTTCCTTAACTAAACATTCATTTTTCACCCCTTGGAAAGTATCAATTCATCACAAATGTAATTGGAAAGGTTATTTAGGTCTGGGGTGGAACTCAGAGAAGCCAACAGTCTGTGAATTAGGGCTCTGATTCAGAAAAGGGAAGGACTTGAACTCTGGTGTCCCACATCCTAGATGAGTACACTAACCACTAAGCTATTCCAAGGCAGGAGGTGAGTCTGTCTCTCTGAAAAAAATGTCTGAAGTGCTGGATTTTGTTCCAACATAGTGCAAAGACAAATTGCAAAGCATCTCCCCCACAGACCCCTCCTTTAAAATGAATTCTTGTTCTGCAGCCAGCCCAGCTTGGTAATAGTTCTGTGTAAGTTAAATAGACCAGACACGTTTGTTCCTGTTGATATTTAATGGATATTCAGTGAAAAATAATAAATAATGGAACAAATAAAATAACTCAATCATTGTTAAGAGATATTTAAAGCTGAATTCAAGACTAGAGAGAGGCAGGTTAATAGCTTAAAGTTTCAGACCCAAACCATACCTGTCCACTACTAAATCATATCCCTGCGGAGCTCCTCTACCTGTATTTTAAACACCCCCAGGGACGGGCACTCAATCACCTCCCAGGAAGCCTGTTCCACTGCTTAATAACCCTTTCAGTGAAGAAATTTTTCCTAATGGCCAATCCAAACCTTCCCTGGCACAGCTTGAGGCTATTCCCTCTCATCCCATTGCATGTCCCTTGGGAGAAGAGACCAACACCCATCTCTTTACAACCTCCTTTCAGGCAGTTGTAGGCAGTGGTAAGGTCTCCCCCAAGCTCCCTTTTCTCTAGGCTAAATTACCATCATAGCTACTATTAGCATTTCATGTGATATAAACATTTGGAGTGACCATGTTTGTAAGTCTCCCTTCAGCAAGGGTCTAAAGGAGTTGGCTTTTTCTTTCAGGTTACTAACCTACAGATTAGGATTCAAGTGGAGGCCTCATTAGCAGAAAGGAGGCTTTGTGAGTAGGAAAAGGGTGTACATTGGGTGTACCTTGTGAGAAAGCAAGGAGAGAGAGCTGGTAGCATGTTAGACTAATCCCCCACTCCTCATCTGGTTGGGATCAGGCTGGGCTGGGCTGGGGCTGGGCTGGGAAGCGACGGGACAGGACGGGCCGGGCCGGGATGGGAAAGGAAGGGATTGGGCTGGGCTGGGATGCGGTGGGATGGGATGGG
>WAAB01002272.1:57305-131386 GCA_013389865.1 Piaya cayana
CCCCCCCCAAGCCCACTGAGGCACGGATGAGGCAAACTCAGCCATAGGAAGGTGGTTAGTGATGTCACAAGTTTGGATTTTTCAATAAAAGCAATAGAGAAGTGTCTCCCCCACTATATATATATTAGGAGAAGCTCCTGCTCTTCATAATAAAAAGAGCAGCAAGGGAGAAAAGCACCTGCTTTTAACACCCATTTATTTAGCATCAATCTGTTGCAGGCAGAATAAAAATTCTGTAGGGCTGGATTTCTTTTCACAAGTGTTGCTTTCTTTTATTTGTTTCACTTTTTTTTTTTTCCTCTTAAGGATAGAACATAGTTTTGGAAGCGTTTGCTGAGAAGATCAAGCACTGTTGGCCAGAGTGATCTCTGAGAAGCAGAGGGCTGTAACTCAAGGAAAAGGTGAAGTAATAAAATGTGAAGAAACTTCAGTATTCCAAGTTTATAAAGGCTATTTATTTTTCCTTAGTCTGTAAGGGTTGGGTGTTTTTTTTATTATTTTATTTCTGGGGGAAAGGAAATTCTAATAATACTTGATGGGCGCTTTACCTTTAACATGAGCAATAGACCTGTGAGTGCGTGGGGGCTGCTTTCAGGGGATGTCACAATTATTTTTAATTATTCGAAAGGGCAGTGTAAATCAAAGGAGCCTATTAGCTATACATTTTAATTCACAGCCTACCAGGTGTTCGGGGAATTTATTTACAGCATTTAACGATTTAATGTTTTCAGTATGATTTCTGTTTCAGCTCTTATGTTTTCGGTTTTATTTGCCTGTGTGGTAAGAGATTTGGCTCAGGAACCGGGCTTTTAAATTGTGGCAGCAAGTGTCGCTGAACGCAAAATAACCCGCAGGTAGAAAAGCGCCTCGCTTTCTCCAAAAAAAAAAAAGGGCTCCTTAGTGCGGGAGGAGGATGAGAAGGAGCGACCAGCCGGCACACCTCGGGGTTTTGTTGTGGCTTGTGAGGGTGCTGGGAAAGCGTTTGCCGTCGATCAGGCTCGGGGGCAGAAAGAGGAGCCCCCTCCGTCCCTGGGGGCAGTGGAGGGCTGAGGGGTCCCGGGAGGAGCCGGCGTCCCCAGGTGTCCCTCTCTGCCCCTTCGGGCAGGGCCCCAGAGGGTGCCGGAGAGCCCATCCTCTGCCGTCAGAGAGCAGATCGGCTCGAGAAGCGCTTTCCCTTGGGAAGAGCCGCCGAGAGCTGGGGGCGAGGGGCGCACCAAACCCTCGGGGCTGTCTCCTCTGTAAGAGCCGGGGGCGCTTTTTTTTGCGCAAGCTGGGCTGGAGAAAGGCGCGGAGTGTGTTACCTTTGGTGGTTTGTTTGTTTTTTTTTTTGGTTTTTTTTTCTTTTGGGTTTTGTTTTTTTTTTCTTTTGGGTTTTGTTTTTTTTTTCTTTTGGGTTTTGTTTTTTTTTTCTTTTGGGTTTTGTTTTTTTTTTTTTTTATATGAGTGTGATGGAAAAACCTGGTCCCCCCCGTCGTGGGGGGCGGCGCGGGGTCCGGTACCTCCGGGCTGCGGCAGCGCAACCTGACACAGCGCCCTGGCCAGGCTGACGGAGGGCGAGGAGACACACACACAGACTGAGAGAGAGAGAGAGAGNGCCGCCGAGAGCTGGGGGCGAGGGGCGCACCAAACCCTCGGGGCTGTCTCCTCTGTAAGAGCCGGGGGCGCTTTTTTTTNGAGAGAGAGGGAGAAAGAGAGAGAGGAGGAGGAGAAAACTTTCCACTAATTTACTTTTTTGGCCAGGAGAGCCTGTGTTCATAGACTGCGAGTCCTTCCCTCAGCCCTCCCCCCCGAGTAGCGTACAATTAACATCATTAGGAATCAGCCCTCCAGCTAACAGGGGGAACGGCGACGAGCGACGGTAGGTGCGTGAGAAGAGAGGCGGCCGCCATCCCGGGCTGGATCTGAAAAGCGCCCCCACGGGTGGGGGAGATCGACCTTTCCACTGCGCTGCGGCAGGGGAGGCGCTGACCTAGGGGTAAACACAGAAAAGGGAGAGGTGGAGAAAGGGGAGAGAGAGAGAAAGAGAGAGAGAGAGAGAGAGAAAACCCTGGCTGCAGAAGATGCGAAGAGCTTGGCCGGAGTCCTTAGGGTCTGCTGAGTGCATGAGCCGTCGGGTGTTTCCCTTTCTTCGCTCCCTTTTGACTCCCGTCCCCGGAAGGGCCGGTTTCTAGTCTCCTTTTTGGCTGTGAGTATCCCGCCCGGGCTCTCACCTCTCGCTCTCTCTCCCCACAACGTTCCTAGGGCGCCATCTCTTTGCAAAACCCTGCGTCCTCCCGCAAGGTCTCCCAGAAGCGGCTCCGGAGCGGTGTGAACGCCGCGGGCTCCTCCGGCCCGACCCAACCCGCGGAGCCCAGCGCCCTCCCCCAGCCCCTCAGCCTCCCCCCGGGGCCTCCGCTCCTCCTAGACCCCTCGGGCCCTCCGGCCGGGCTGCTCGTTGCTCGAGTCCGCTTTCCTTGTCAGAGTTGTGGACGCAGCTTTCCGGAAGGAGAGGACACGAACCTGACTTTTTTAAAATATATTTTCGAGGTATATTTAAAGTCAGATGTATAGATCCATCCATTCCCCACCCCCACCCCCCCCCTCGCCGCCTAAATCCGCGCGTGTGCGTGTGTCCGCGCGTGTTTACAAAGAGGCTCCGAGGATTCTTCCCTTATCTGCAAGGATGTCTTCTCCTGTACCATAAAGCCCTGAGACAGCAGCTTAGCAGACTAGAATTGAACACGGCTCAGGGAGAAAGAAGGACCCGATTCGAATATGAGCTAGGTTTGGGGTTTGGGTTTGTTGTTTGTTTTTTTTTTTCAACTAATTTTGAAAGATCTTGCCTCTGGGCAGCGGGAGACGGAGAGAGGGAGGGAAGAAGGGAGGGGTAGACAGACAGCAGGGAAAGGAGTGAGCCGGAGCGAAGTTTGGAAGAAGTGAGCCGCTGCCGGGAGCCCAGAAAGTTTGTTTTTTGCCTTCACAGCTTCGAAGCTGGGAGAGCCGAAAGCTGGGACCGCTCGAGGACGGCGGTGTGTCCCTCGGGGCTGACGGGTCCGATCTCCCTTCTCTTACAGGTTTCAAGACCCGGAAGATAACGATGTTCACTAGACTCTTCCAGCAGTGGAGTTTCGCAGTCTTTCTGCTGAGTTATTCCGTGCCCTCCTGCGGGAGATCAGTAGAGGGGATCAGCCGCAGACTGTGAGTTTCTCTCTCTCCTTTTTTTTTTTTTTTTTTTTTTATTTTTGTTTTTTCTTTCCTCTTTTCGGTTGNCCCTCGCTTCGGTGGCGATGCAGGCCGGGGAAGGGGGGCAGAGGCTGCCGGGGGGCTGCAGCCTCCAGCAAGGGCTCCCAGCGCCGTTCTGCAGCCGAGCAGGTTACCTGCCCCAGGTGCTCGCCGGTGTTGTCTAAGGGACAGGTAGCGGGAGTTCGTGGCAGGGGAAGGGGCGCTTTCCATCTGGCTGAACCCATAAAGCGCTCCAGAAGGAGATATTAAAGCTGAGGGTCTCTGGTTCCGTGGGGAGCAGCTGTGAGACTCTGCTCGTGCAGCGTGTGCTGCTGCCCATGCACCTTTCTGCGCCTTTTGGGGGGTGGGTGGGGTGTGGGGGGTCTAGGAGGGAGCATCCCCATCGATCGAAGCGCTCTGTGTGTGCAATTAAGTACCATAAACTTCGCCGGCACTGGCGTGGAGCCAATATTGATAAGGGCCGAGGAAACACGCTGTAGTGGGGGCTATCATGAAACTGAAATACTGAACAATTTATTTGGATTTCTGCCAGGGAAAATAATAATAATAATAATAATAATAATAAATTCCAAAGGGAGTCAGTATCAGACTTGGAGGCAGAAGTACGTTTTTTTGATAAATGATAATGTAACTTAAGAGAGTCTTGTTCAGGAAATGAACTTTTTGCTCCTTCCAAAATAATCATCATGGTTTGCACTAATATCGCCTGTGCAAAGTGCACAAGAGAAGCCACTGAGCTGATGTAGGAGCAGCTGTCTCACACAACTAACTTGCTGGCTTTCCCTGGACTTGCATCAGATTTTCTAAGGAGGAAACACTTAATTCATAGTGTGGAGGGGTGTATTGTTGCTAAATGCAAAAGGAAGTCAAGCTGGAGAAAGACAATTGGAAAACCCAATCACATCTTATAGGGAAATGTGACAGCAAAATATTTCAGATGGATTTCCTTGTAACTCTTATTATATACATAAGGACAAGATCTCCAAATAGCACTTCCTCTGCCTTTTAAGCAACAAAAAGAAAAATAAATCCTCCAGGTGAAGTTAGTTAAGACACACCTAAACTTTGGCACCAGCCAGATAGCTCTTACAAATCTCCCACAGCAAATTGTGCAGAACATATTATTGCTGATAATGCTACAGTGTCTTCTTCCCAGTCCATTAATGCTCTGCTGTTTTGTACTCCTGCAAACTATTATTGAGCTATTTCTTTCGTTTGAGAGCATTTTCTTTTCTTGGGTTACAGAGGAACTAAACTTAAGTTTCAGAAACAAAGAATATGAAAATAATTGAAATACAGTCAAATGCTGCGTTTCCTTGGCTAAGAAACTCTGACCTGGATCTAAGCCAAAGTTGGTTGTAATAAACCAATAAAAGAAATACTCATTCTCTTTTTTGAAGCTGGTGTTCTTCTAACACTCATTTAAAAATGTTAGAGGTCTTCCCAGCATCCCCATTCTGTCCTAACAGAGGGGAAACAAGAGGGAGGATAAAGTGTAAGCTAGAGTTGAAGGGCATTTCTCTGCTCCTTCTGTGCTATGGCATGTAAAACACACACCAGAAATGAGTTAGCTGTCAGTTAGTGGCATTCATGTAGTTTTGTTTGTGGGTACAGCACAAACACAGACACCACATTCAAACATGTGTCCTGTTTTAATATCACCACAAACCATTCCTAGAGCTAATGGTTAATAACTCATGTAGACCCAGAGATATTTTTTTTTCAGTGAAATGCTTAAACCAGTAATGGATGAGAATACCGAAGCGCATTATTTTAGCATGCAAAAATAATAAAAATCACATAGGCCTGGTTCTACAGACTTTACTGAGGCAAATCTCTCATGGAAAGCAATAGCAAAGTGTCCCAAGAAAAGATTGCCAAACGTATTATTTGTTATAGAAATGCTTTAGCTACTAAAGAACTTCTGAGAAACCCAGTAATGCCTCAAAGTGAAATTAGATATTTTTATCAGCGTGCCCAGACACTGCAGCATCATGTCCCCAGATCTGTTCAAAATATTTTTCCTAAGCCTGAGATAGGTTGAGCCGCTTTCACTCCCTTTGGAGCCAGTGGCAAGNAGGAGGGAGCATCCCCATCGATCGAAGCGCTCTGTGTGTGCAATTAAGTACCATAAACTTCGCCGGCACTGGCGTGGAGCCAATATTGATAAGGGCCGAGGAAACACGCTGTAGTGGGGGCTATCATGAAACTGAAATACTGAACAATTTATTTGGATTTCTGCCAGGGAAAATAATAATAATAATAATAATAATAATAAATTCCAAAGGGAGTCAGTATCAGACTTGGAGGCAGAAGTACGTTTTTTTGATAAATGATAATGTAACTTAAGAGAGTCTTGTTCAGGAAATGAACTTTTTGCTCCTTCCAAAATAATCATCATGGTTTGCACTAATATCGCCTGTGCAAAGTGCACAAGAGAAGCCACTGAGCTGATGTAGGAGCAGCTGTCTCACACAACTAACTTGCTGGCTTTCCCTGGACTTGCATCAGATTTTCTAAGGAGGAAACACTTAATTCATAGTGTGGAGGGGTGTATTGTTGCTAAATGCAAAAGGAAGTCAAGCTGGAGAAAGACAATTGGAAAACCCAATCACATCTTATAGGGAAATGTGACAGCAAAATATTTCAGATGGATTTCCTTGTAACTCTTATTATATACATAAGGACAAGATCTCCAAATAGCACTTCCTCTGCCTTTTAAGCAACAAAAAGAAAAATAAATCCTCCAGGTGAAGTTAGTTAAGACACACCTAAACTTTGGCACCAGCCAGATAGCTCTTACGAATCTCCCACAGCAAATTGTGCAGAACATATTATTGCTGATAATGCTACAGTGTCTTCTTCCCAGTCCATTAATGCTCTGCTGTTTTGTACTCCTGCAAACTATTATTGAGCTATTTCTTTCGTTTGAGAGCATTTTCTTTTCTTGGGTTACAGAGGAACTAAACTTAAGTTTCAGAAACAAAGAATATGAAAATAATTGAAATACAGTCAAATGCTGCGTTTCCTTGGCTAAGAAACTCTGACCTGGATCTAAGCCAAAGTTGGTTGTAATAAACCAATAAAAGAAATACTCATTCTCTTTTTTGAAGCTGGTGTTCTTCTAACACTCATTTAAAAATGTTAGAGGTCTTCCCAGCATCCCCATTCTGTCCTAACAGAGGGGAAACAAGAGGGAGGATAAAGTGTAAGCTAGAGTTGAAGGGCATTTCTCTGCTCCTTCTGTGCTATGGCATGTAAAACACACACCAGAAATGAGTTAGCTGTCAGTTAGTGGCATTCATGTAGTTTTGTTTGTGGGTACAGCACAAACACAGACACCACATTCAAACATGTGTCCTGTTTTAATATCACCACAAACCATTCCTAGAGCTAATGGTTAATAACTCATGTAGACCCAGAGATATTTTTTTTTCAGTGAAATGCTTAAACCAGTAATGGATGAGAATACCGAAGCGCATTATTTTAGCATGCAAAAATAATAAAAATCACATAGGCCTGGTTCTACAGACTTTACTGAGGCAAATCTCTCATGGAAAGCAATAGCAAAGTGTCCCAAGAAAAGATTGCCAAACGTATTATTTGTTATAGAAATGCTTTAGCTACTAAAGAACTTCTGAGAAACCCAGTAATGCCTCAAAGTGAAATTAGATATTTTTATCAGCGTGCCCAGACACTGTAGCATCATGTCCCCAGATCTGTTCAAAATATTTTTCCTAAGCCTGAGATAGGTTGAGCCGCTTTCACTCCCTTTGGAGCCAGTGGCAAGAGCATTCAGTCTCACAAAATCCAGATGGAGAGCTGACTGAATCCTTTCCACTTATTTTGTGGAACTTATGATCAGACCCAATGTGAATAATCAGGGCTAACAATGGTTAAATAAGAGCAACTCTGAGACAGAAATTTGTTGCTTGAAGAATGTTGCCTCTCAGTGAGGCTAGATATCAACGTGGGGGGGGGATAAAAATGAAGAAGGAATCTTCCTGAAAAGAACAGCTTATCTGGAAGTACATGAAGTTATAATAGTAACAAGTCATGGATTTCTACTGTTTTCCCCCTAATGAGACATTGAGCCTTGTATGTGCATAGTGTACTTGGATACAGTAATTAGCTTGCATACTCCCATCAAATACAAAACATCAACATCCTTCTCTCAAAAGTGCCTTCTACCTGTAATCTTAGCACCTACTGCACTTGGTTTGGGGTCAGACTTTTTTTTTTCCTTGAATGAGAAGTGCATTTTGTGGAAGGGTGGAAGGGACCTCTAATGGGTCATCCTAACCCTAACAGCCTAATATTTTTTTACATACTGTACCCAGTATGCAAATGCAATCATTCCAGTTTCCATTGCCTTCCTACTCTGTGTGTGGGTGAGATATTGTTGATATCTCCGCTATGAAGCACTTCTTACATCAGCCTTCTTGAGCAAGTATTTTCCCCCGATTTACAAATAGAGGAGTTGTTTGAATAACTGAGGCAGAAGGTCAAAGAGATATGTATCTACCACATCTTCTTTGTTTTTAGGAGATTTTTGATCTACAGCATACAAAGGAAATTGGTACGTAAAATGTAATCCTTAAGTCTGGCTGAGGAATAAAAGTCATGTGAAATGTAACACTACGTAATGTTATACAATGATCTGGAATAGCAGAATATTATTTGGGGCCAGACTAGCTGCTAAATATCATACAGACATTTAAACAGAAACCCACCCTCTTTGGCACGCTAACCCTCACACGTCAATCCCTGCATTATTTTGGAAATGCATACTCACACAAGATGTAAATCTTGTAATGCTCTTTGACTGCCTTGTATGTACTGGAACCATTTCTTTAGGTTTCAGCTCTTTACAATGGAATAGCTTTAAAATCAAGAGAACTTTAATAAGAGGCTTTAGCAATTCAAGGTTTTGTCACAGTGGCTAGATTGACCAAATACACATTACAGGATTAAGGCAGCTTTTAGGTTGTCTGTGATAAAAGGAATTACCCTTGGTATTTTACAAGAGGCAGTAGGAAAGTTTTGCTCATCGTATTAGATGTGTTTTAGACTCAGTAAAGCACTAAGATTTTGTGTGTTTTTTTATAAACTAGAAGAGTGAAAGGAGAACTGCATTTCCCATGCAACTATCCTGGGAAAATAAATTACTGAAGCAAGGAGTGTAATGTGAACTACAGTGGACAGCTTGACAAGCAACACAAAAGGATGCTCCTCGGCAGAGTACAAGGTGCCAGTTTTATCAGCGTACTTATTATCAGACTGACCTTAATGAGAAGGTCATTAGAGATGGCTATTGGAGAGCTTCAAGGAATGCACTGGTCAAAAAAATTCTCCTCTGGGAGGTCTTGAGCTTGCCTTTATGGTCATAGCTCTGCTGAAGAGAAAGAAACAGTATCGGTTCAGCTGTGTATTATCACATGGCATTTTTCCTTAGCCACATTGAGTTGAATGACAAAATACTTGCTCTGAAGCCTGAAGTCATCCAAAACTGATTTGGGGGATGCTTAAAACAGGCAATGTTTGGTCAAATTTGTGCTCACAAACCTGTGTGTATCTAGACCGGATTTTAAGCAAGTATCCCTACTGTATGACTTCATGAAGGAACAACAGTCATCTTTCAGTCTTTCTATGGAATAGGGGGAAGCTGCTGTTTGAATTTTAGCACCAAGTAATATCACTTGAACCCAATGCTCAAAAAGTGCAGTTCTACAAAGACAAAAAGTAAAGAGGATGCTCTTAAACCAATAGCTCTGCTGTTGATCAAATCACAAATCTGAAGAACTAGGCTGAAGGGCCTCATAAAGATAAATTGCAGAATGCTCCCAGTCATTTAGTATACTCTCTTTATCCACCACATTTTGAAACCTGGTAGCCTGGCAGAATATTTAGGGGTGGGGTGGAAGCAAAGAATATCCACTTGCAGTTATGTCTTCTCCCATTTCACCCACATGCAGTTATCCCACTAACTGACCAAGCAATTATACTACAGGCGAGGCAGTGAATTCATTTTCTTTGGCCAGTAAGAATCCAGTCACATGCAAGTACCCTGATGCAAGATGAGAGGATACATAGCCAATCTCAGCACACTAAAGTAGGGCAATTGGAAGGATAAACTGTATTATAGCATTCATGGGAACACAGCTAAAATCCCAGCATGCACTCTTTCTGTGGTTTGCAGTGCAGCTGTGTGTCTATCCTACATCAAGGAAAAAGCATATATTTTCTCATGATTATTTATTATCCAGGTGCCACTCATCTCTTCTTTCCTCGGATGTTTCATACCTTCTCTGCCAGTACAACATCTCTAAAAGACAGAGAGCTAACCATATCCCAGTTCATCAAAAACAAGACAGAGATTACTAGTCATGAAAGGTCATGAACTCTGGAAAAGTACCAGAGACCCACTCAAATAAACTGGGATGCTCTTGAAGAAGATCTATGGAAGAGGACTAACATAAAACTTAGAGAGCACGGAAGACAAGAAATCTGCGCTTGAAAGTTCGTGCTTAAAGGAATACTAGAAAAGCATCTAAAACAATAATTAGACACAAGTGGTCTAGCAGTAAAATCAACAGAAGTGACTAAGGCTCATTTCTGCTGATGCTCAGGCTGCTGTCTCTCTGGATAGCTCATTATAGACTGAAGTGCCTATGGTTTAGGCATTCAAATTCAAACGTTTTTCCATTACACTCCTGCAATTACACTTATTTAAATTTAGAAATGAAATGTGCTTTTACGTAGTTATTTATGTTTTTTAAGCACATGACTGAGCAGAATAAAATTATTAGAATGATGCTGTATAAACACTGCTTCCGGCTTCAATATAACTACTTGTTACTACCTCTCTTGCTTGACTGCAGTGCTCTATTATCTGACCCTTTAGTTTTTCTGTCTCTGGCAACTGCCTTCCTGCTTTAACTCTCTGAAGTGTGATATATTAAGAGTTGCAGTGCTTTCCTAGAACAGAGCAGTGACTAATCCAACTCCAGGTCTAGTGGTGTGTGATCAGTCAGCTGAGAATTATTACCCGCTTAGGTCTTTCCGTTCTCTATAGGGAAGAGCTACTCTGAGAAGCAGGACTTGCTCCAGCAGTCTGACTTAACTGGATGTCTCCAAGTCTGAGAGCTGGTATACAGTCGTTATTGTCACCTCTGTCAAATGAGAGAGGAGCTTTGCCAAGTACTGGGCAATAACCAAATTCTAAATGATTCCCCCCTCCTCTCTTCTTTCTTTAGCAAACGGGCTGTATCAGAGCACCAGCTATTGCATGACAAGGGCAAGTCAATCCAAGATTTGCGAAGAAGAATCTTCCTTCAAAATTTAATTGAAGGTGTCAACACTGCAGAAATCCATGCAACTTCAGAGGTTTCACCTAACCCCAAGCCTGCTACCAACACAAAGAACTACCCTGTCCGGTTTGGTAGTGAAGATGAGGGCAGATACCTAACTCAGGAGACAAACAAATCACAGACCTACAAGGAGCAGCCGCTGAAGGTATCAGGGAAGAAAAAGAAAGCAAAGCCTGGAAAACGTAAGGAACAAGAGAAGAAAAAGAGACGAGCTCGCTCAGCTTGGCTAAATTCTGGCATGTATGGAAGCAGCATGACCGAGAGCCCATCCTTGGACAACTCTGTCACTACACATAGTCACACTTTAAGGTAATTCTGCTAGTATTCTTTTCAGGGACATACCATGTATTTGCTGAAACTGTTACCCTTCTGTAAGGCCTTACTCAAACCTAGAGTAATAGCACACCTTCATGCTCATAAATGGGCAGTGGCTTTTCAAGCAGGCAGAGTCTCAAGGTACTTTCTGGAGGTAAGTACCCTTTCCACTTTGCACTGGTGATAAAGTCTTTTATTTTTCTATGACAAACAATTGAAGTAAACTACTTATTACTAAAATGAGCCTCCAGAAGCTGAGTGAATAGTAGGTAGAGTTAATTCTGCAAAAAGAAAGTACATGATAGCCATTATTATTTCTTTTACTGTTTTAACCACAGTGTCTCTCACATCAGATCTTGGTCTCACACTTGAGCCTTAGCAGATTGAATGCTTTGAATTTTATTTAAGTCTCTGCATCTATAAAATGGTGACGTTTTCTTTCTTCCCTCTCAACACCTCCCCCTTTTGGCAATTTTCCCACCCTTACTTTACAGTTTTTCATTTTACTGTTTAACCTTAGGGGAGAACACAGAAACCTTCTCTCTTAGTAATATCTGCAAACAATGCAGACCAGCCTTTCAGCATAACATTTTCCCTGCCGTTAGGACTTTTAAATTCAGCTCCATCTTTCTGCCAGCTCATGAAACAATCACATTGGTGCTGAAAAATGTTGAGCATTGCTTTTGGAGAGAGATGTACTTCCTTCATGTATGATAACAAAGACTTTTCAGGGCAGTGGTGAGCTGGAGACTTCAGTCTAAGTGCCCCAAGCAACTCATCTGCTTGCAGTCATCTCAGCTTGAGTGGAAGTCTGCAGGCTTACAGACAAAGTCAGGGGCTCTGGTCCTCCATTGTCCTTAAATGTTTGCATTTTAAATGACAGAAAACCCCACCCTTTTCTATCCCTTTCCCCTTCGCTTAGTCAGAGATGTAAATAATCCCATGGAACAGAGATTTTTAGCTGCAGGATTTACTAAAATACAGTCTTGAATTAAGCTTTGCAGGCCACGCTTTGCAATGTGCTCCATCGCCTCAACTTCTGTTCTCATCTACAGGAGATATCAGCATTCATGTCCATGACCACGAACTAGTTAGCATGTCTGCAGCGGTCAACAGTATAGGAGGAGAGGCTGGTTTGTCTCAGTGCCTTAGGAAAGGAATTCCTCAGGACTCTGGTCAGGAGATGCCTAGCTATTAAGGAACTGTGATGGCCAATAAATAGGACCTATCTCCCATCTCAAAACATAGAGAAATCTTGAATGTAAGGAAAAACCCTGCTGGAGAATTTCAGCTGTTATTTCCTTTTCTCACTACCGTGTCTTTGGTTTTATATCCAATGGGATATGTAAAAGAATGACAGATAAAACCCTGCTGATTTTCCTAGTTCAGCCTTTCTGTTTCAAGTATGGTTGGATGACCAAAGGAAGCCAGCTTTACTGCAGAGTCCAGACTGCTGAAGGTAGATGATTTGGAGATGATTAAACAAAGAGAAACCATAAAACAGGAAAACAAAACTCCTCCTTCACAAGTCCAAAGCATACCATGTTGGTTTATCTCTTAAGAAACTGCTAGTAGAAGAGACTGTAGTTATCCCAGTAGGCTTGCAAAAGATATAATTTCTAAACTTTAAATCAGAGCAAGTTTCAGATACTTTCACGCAGTTTAGATGGGGGGAGTCATGTTCAATGCAATTTTCTATGCGATTATGGGCTCAAGGTGAGCAGGAACATTTTAGATTGGGGGGATGACCACTTCTAAATGAGGTTGATTTGTCAGCTGGACTGAGCTGAATCAGGAGCTTCTACTCTATCTGCAGGTGGGGGTCAAGGAAGATATGTGCAGACAAGATTTCTGTATGTTACAGCACTAGGAGCTGCTTTTGTAGCATCCCTAAGGCTAGCTGCAGCGTATGAGAAGCATCATTATTTTGCAGTGAAGAAGTAGATAAGCACAATGCACCATGGCGAATGTCAAGGAGATGCAAAGATAAACTTTACAGTGTGCTTTTCATTGTTTCATTGTTCTTCTTTTCTGCTCAACACACTGAAAGAAAATCCTTGAGCAAATTCCTTCCACCCAATCTCAGCCCCAGAATTCAGGTTTAGATTAGAAATAAACACTGAAATAATATTATCTCTAGATCTCTTGATTTACTACTGGAAATGTCTCATAAAAGAAGCCAGTGTTGCAAAATCTAGGATCAAATCACAGAAAGCAGCTTGCAAGTAGCCATTAGTACAGAGCCCATTGTCAAGATGTGGCTTAGACTAAACTCCAAAACAAAGCCTAAAATCAAAGCCAAATTGAAAATGCTACCCTGTTAAAAATAGACCTCTGTAGTGCAGACACACACATGCAGTCACGCTGTATGAATTTATGTACCATTATTGTACATATTGCACTATAGACTGAATACACCCTAATATTACTAGTTAATTACTAAGGAGCGTCATGCTAGCATTTCCATTCCAGGCACTTAAAAAATTCTTTCTCATGGACCTTCCAGCTATACTCCCATTCCAATTCAATGAAGATGTTACTATGTAATTTCCTAAGAAACACTTCAAATGAGGGTCCCTAATGTTAAATGTAGTCTCATT
This sequence comes from Piaya cayana, assembly GCA_013389865.1. Lineage (NCBI taxonomy): Eukaryota > Metazoa > Chordata > Aves > Cuculiformes > Coccyzidae > Piaya > Piaya cayana. The sequence goes on from WAAB01002272.1 coordinate 70,813, forward strand.
TTCAGTGTGCATAAAAAAACAAACAAACCAAAAACCAAAAAACCTCTTCAGCTTTCAAGGATTTCCTTTTATTTATCTCACACCCACACACGTCTGCCATGTAGAACATAACACATAGCTTCAGCCTTCCATCCAGGAACAGAGGAGAGAATCCTGCTCCATCCAGTAACTTCATATTCTACCCTATAGTTGTTTCCCAGGGAACCAACATCCATTACAGAAATGTGCTGTTCAAGGGACAGAAGGGAAAAAAGCCCAACCCTTCAGCATTTCCTGTAGTACTGCTAAGAAATAAAATAGTATTTATTATAAGTAGTACACTGACGGGGTAGGAGCAGGCTCTGCTTTTGTCCTCATGCCTTCACAAGGAAGGGAGGAGTATAAAACTCACACCAGGCTGCCAGCATTCCTTAGAAAACTCCCAAATCTTAGAGCTGTATAGAGCTGACTGTGTCAGCTTTGACTGAACGCTGTGGGAGTCAGATGCTTAACACAGCAAGATGCTTGTTTTCTCTCAGGACCAAGATTTTGACTTGCAGAGGGAAAGTTTTAGGATTATAGTCTTTTCATCCATTCAGGCACCTAAAGAGACGTGTTATCAAGGGTATGTTCCCTTCAAGACCTGAGCGGACTTGACTCCCTAAGTATTGCATATACTTATGTACATGACAGCACAGAAATATATATACCTGTAAGATAAACAGCCCCTTGTCTAACAAGGGGAAAGATAAATGTGGGAAAGATAGATGAAATAAGGCCTGTGGGAGTGTTTTAATAAGAAGCCTGACATTACACCCGAGCAGTTAACACAGCAGGCACATGATTGCCAGTTTTCAATAAGGACTTTTTTCTTATCTTCAGAGTAAATTTCTCCATCTTTTTAGCTCTTAACACTATAGGCTGATACAATTTTTCTACCCATAACACTCAGGAATCTTGCATAAAGATCCAAAGAAAGGCCCTTACTATTTCTCCAGGTGTAAAATATAGTAGAAGAGATGGCTTCAGTGTTGTGGCACACTGTAGGTCTTCCTAGTGCTAGCTGATTGCACTGAAGAAAACATGGCAGAGGGCTTGAAAAGCTGTCTAAAACTGTAACATTGTTAAACAGGCCCTATTATTGCAAATGTTCACTAGCAAGGCATACCTGTTATAGTCTGTGGCACTCTTGCTATTAATTTTATGTCCAAGTACTCGAAATTAAAATTATTTTTTCCATTTTTTTTCTCTTCTTTTTTTTCTCTGCAGGAGGCGCTGACATTTTCAGCAAGAAATTTTAGAAGACATATTGCAGTATTCTGTAATAGTGAACATATGGGAAGTATTAAAATATTTATTACCTGTAAATATTGTAAATGCTCAGAATAAAACCTTTTCCCCCATTGCTCTCTGAAACTGCACATTTGGTTATTGTGAATTTTCCTTTTTTTTTGGCTAAGGCTAAATCAATTATTATTTTCACATTTACCATAATTTATTTTGTTGACTGGTGTATTTATTTTGTGAACGTATCTTGGTGCTGCTGACTTTCCATATTTTTTGTAACATAATGCACTTTAGATATACATATCGAGTACATTGATAACTGACATAAAATGTTCCTGTTTTGTGGTCGACTTCAATGAATGCCTACATACAGTTGTTCAAAATTATTTTCCTTTGTGCATGTATAATAGCAGTATTTTAAAATTTTTAAAGAATGTCTAATAAAATATAATCTAATTAAATGATGACTCAGAGGGGAAAATGTGTCCTTTAGGAATTTCAAGAGCAGGAATAGTATTCTTTTTCTTTACTACATTTGAAAATAATTTTATATTTAATGTGTTTACGTTGGTTCAGACTCCCACATTTTCACATTAGCTTTTACTTAAAAATCACTCAGAACATATTTTGTTCCAGTGCTCTATTTCAAGTCGGCTAAGTTGCTGAATGACCTAGGGGTACCGTCATAATTCTCAGACCCTGCTGCAGAGAAAGCACGATTCCCAGCCTTTCCAGCCCACAGCCCTGCAAAGGCTGAAGCATGACATTCTCCAAATGAGAGAATGCAAAAAGCAGCCCCATGGGATGCATCACTTACTAGACTCTTGGAAGGTGCTCACATGTCACACCCTGTAGCCTTGTTCAAATACAGACAGATGCTCAGCATCCTTGGCTTCCACCAGATTTACTAAAAGATTAAACTGTCTACCACATGAGCAGAGTCTCAGCTCTGGGGGACCAGAGTACATGGGGACCACATTATGTTACTATGACAGGGGGAGGGAGAAGCTTCTTCCCAGAGTTAATACATAAAGGAAAGAAAAAGTGGAAACTGCAGTAGGTATCACAGCAGCAGGTACTGTTGCATTGCTTGAGTAACTTTTCTCACCACAAAGTTGCATCACATGGCTCTGTTTCCAAAAAACATCTGCATTAATTTTACTTTTGCCTTACATTCACAGACAGTTGCAGCTAGGGGAGAGACCATCTTCATTATTTCATAGTCACTGGCTGAGGAAAACAACACTAAAAAAATCATCATCTCCTGTCACTTTTCTTTAAAGTGAACATGTAAGTCCTGCTTCCTGTCCCTTTTGCTACCACCCACGTTAATCACAGCAGCTGCTGTGGGGGCAACCTGAACAAACGAGATTGTTTCACGGAGATATGTGTACTTTGTAAAACCCTACTGAATTTCCTACGCCTCACTCCTTTAACATCAGCAACATCAGAAAAATGCGAGCGTGGAAAAAGAAATTACAAATCCTGGGAATTTTAAGATAGTTCTTGTAATTGTTGCTCCATTCTGTAGTTGCCAAGCTTTTCTTTTTTATTCTTCTTTCCTTTTATTTTTTTTAAGTGCCATCTTTTTCCATTGCCAAAGTACAGCCATCATATAATATAAAACAGATGTGTTTCTGCTCTCTACCCAATCTTGCAGAAAGCTACCTCCAAGAAAGGACTAAAAGCAAAAAACTTACCCATCCTCCCTCAACCACGTCTTCAAAGTGTGAAATTCTGCGCTTCATTATGTATAGTTAATTAGTACAGCCACAAAGCACATGCATATCTTTTCAGATGAAAAATACTATACATGATGAAATGTATCACAGCTTCAGGGTTGCCTTAAAGAAAAAAAGGCATGGTTCCTGTACATTTTCAACTTGGCCTCCTTGTACTTTTTGCCTATTTATAGCATCCAGCTAATGCTTGACAACTGAAGTTGACTGCAATATATTCAGAAGATAATTCTGTATCTCAAGATTGCCGGCATAACCCAGCTGGAACTAAAACCTAAAGCTACAGTAGGGAGGGGCAATTTGTCTTCCTCAGAAAAGATGATCTTCAGCAGACAAGGGATCCAAAGAACATGAAATAAAAATATATACCCAAATGCTAAACCTTGGCACTGTAGAACTGGTCACTTCATAAAAGGACGCCTTATTTTGAAGTGTCTCCTGTCTCCCTCATATCTTTACACTGACCATTTAGGACTTGCAACCTTTTTTCCTCATTTCTATATATAATATTTTATTTTAGAGCAAAAGTCAAGTTTTTCCTAAATACCTTTACACGGGCCTTATAAAAGCTGTCTATGGATCCTGTGGATCACAGACTATGGTTTGAAAGTCACTGCTGCAGACCTCTGGATTTAACTCTGCAAAATTGAATGCAGGGGTTTTTTAAGCTCTCAGCTTCACAAGGAAAATAAATCCTGAAAACATATTTCTGAGACAAGCTACAGCAGCTTTGGCTTCCTAGCTGTGGGGGACTAAAAATTTTCCAGAGATTTTGATTTCTCAGACATTTCAACCCAAATGATTCAACTTGTCTAAGAGACACTGCAGTAAAAACGACTTCCCTTGATGTTTCCTGGTATACTTGATGTCAAATGTAAAAGTTAAAAAATAAAAGGTGTTGGAGCATCAGTCTTTGCATTGTATGACCTCTAGGAAGACTGTATTTAGAGAGTCATGTATGTCTGTCCACTTAATGTTCTACATGGCATATATGCACACCTAAACATACCTAACATGGGCAGCATTATGGGTAAGGAGGCACTTCAAGAATTTGGAAGTACTAGAAGGCAGATTGCTCACACAAATTTCACTTGGCTTGTTTGGTCCCATCTTACAGTCAGGGCTAGGACTGTACAATCAGATATTACAGGTTTTACTTCTGCCACCCACTTTCTTTTCTTTCTTTCTTTTTCCTCCCATTTCTGCTTTCCCATCCATACCTCGTTCCTTCCCCTATTCTGAAAACAAAATCCAGCTCTTGTCTTTCCATCCAATGTCAGTTGCCCTGCATGCTCCTTGACTTCCTGCTTCTGCTCCCACCATTTCTGTCACCATCCATCTACTCACTCCTCCTTCCCTCTCCACACCCAAGCCCTTTCATCTCTGTTTTTCCTGGGCCCATCATCCCCATCTATACTCCACCTTCCCTCTTTGATCAGTTAATCCCAGACCTCACCTCAACCACGTCAGCTTCCTTCACCAGTTTCCTGGCCCCGCAAGTCCCTCTTCTGCATCCTGGCTCACAGTCACTGTTCTTGTGTTTCTCCAGGCTCTGCAACCTAGGTGGGTTATACTCTCCTCTCAGCAGCTACGCTGAGCTTCCTCCTGCTTCCTATCCACCTGCCAGCAGGAAAACCAACCAGGGCAGCTTCTTCCTCACCGTTGCCTTATATTTCCCTCTCTCAGTACCTTATCCCAATGTCCTGCGTGAGCAAGCACCGTCAGGAAAGTCTGCCTTACCCTTTCAGCTGCTGAGTGTAAACCTGCTCAGATGACAGGGTCTGCACTTCTGGTTGAATATGGGAGGTGGAGGGTGGTGCAGTACCTTTAGTTGTAAGTGATGTGCACTAGAAGTCCAGTCCTGCACAGGATTTGCACAATGCTCAGTGATGAAGGTTTTTGCTGATAAAGGAGTCTTAATTAAACCAGTGTGGCTTTTCAGAGGATTATAACGTGGTCAGGTGTTCTTTAAGGTGAAAAAAAGAGCATTCACAATGCAGAGGATGCACTTCAAAATTTCTGTTTATTTCCCCTCAGCCACAAAGGTGTTAGGGCCTCGCCAAATAAATTCCAGAATATTTTTAACATGGGTAATATAATGTATTTTCCCTGTTTTGCATTATAAATTGGTATGACTGTTTTGGCTGAAATTTTCTAAAACACAGTTCACAAATTTTCAGCTTGGGAGGTCAAAGATGAGTCCGAATTACAAAATAAAGAAGCTAGAGTATCAGAGCAGGAGATCATGGGCTATCTCAGAAATTCACTGAGCAGCTGTCTTGCTTCTCAGATCCAGCTAACATAGCCAGAAGTGTTGTTACTGCCCAAGATCTCCAAGCAGAACATTTGGCACCCCACTGCTGCTCTGGTTTTAGAGCAGTCACCATGTTTACTACAGAACTTAAAAGCTTTTTAGAGACATCAAATGATGACAAGTCTTCACAGCAGCAAGCCTGTGCTGGACCTCAATAACAGACCTTTTCAGGCTCCGCGCACTTGGCAGTGATCACTTACTAACAGTAGCGTTCTACTCACAGAATTTGTTTCGTGGTCCTTTGTAAATACAGACATTCATTTGGCTTTCAGGACACACCAGAAAAAGCCAATGTAGTTTACACCTATACTATGAAATGACTCTATGCTCTCAAGGAAGGGATTTCAGGAACAGGAACTGTTTGGCTTAGTTTTAGGCATTCACCATCTCAACATGTGGACAGCACTATTCCCAATACAATGTACCTACAGTGTAGTAAGCATGCGTGTTCATTTATGAGTAAGTGCCCTTGATCTCCTGAGCCACCACAGAGAATTTGGCTCTCTTGCAGTAATTCAGAAAGAAGGGGAATGCTGGCTGTATTTAGTTACAGTCTTTGAGAGTTTAAAACATTTTGTTATTTGGTCATAATTTACCACAGAAAAAAAGGTACTGGAATAGTTTCTTTGGAGTCTGAAGGTCTTTATTTAATTACAGAACATATACAAGTAGAAGAAGCACAAACTAACTTTTAAGCATCATATCATGATACCTCCCGTTATAAAAAGGAAATGAAGAGCATGAGGAGTCAGGTCATGTGAGCAATAAACTCATCGAAAAGAATACATTTTATGCTCTACTGAGACCACCACTGGTTTCTGCAAGGAGCTTCATGAACAAAGCAGGGAAAGAGGCATGTACATTTGCTCCCGATTTTGACATCAGAAGCACTGGAACTCCTTGGTTAAGTCATTTTACTTCTTTATCCCTGTTATTATTCAAAATGGGGTCAAACTTGGTGCAGAAAGGAAAAACATTGTATAGCCTGTTCCTGCACCCTGTTTCTGTTGGTTGGGTTTGGTGGTAGGGTAGTGTTTCATGGTTGGTTATCCCAGTTCTTTCACTCAGGCTATGAATACAGTCACCAGATAATAAGCCATAGGTTTCAGTGTTCACCCAGATAAAGCTGATGATGCTTGAAGACAGTTTCTCATCACCCATCCACTACGATGCCCCTCTAGACAATGACTTCAGCTCTTACGCATAGAACTTCTCACATAATTCTTTGATTATATAACCCCTAGAGTCCTTTCTTTTAATTGGTTTCTTAGACTGTTCTCTTCACAACTAAAATAACTTTTCCCTATAATTAATGTTAACTAATGTACTGTGGAAAATATCCATGATCTAACCCTCTCCATGGCCCTCCTTTCAAATGAGTTACCGATCCAATAGAGCGGCTTGCAATGCATATCCCATGGACTGGCCCTTTCCAATGGCTGGATCCTGTTCTTTGACAATAGAAGTGAGCCTCTTTTGCACCTTATTGTTTGCACTGTTACAGTAGAAGACATTTGGACTTCAGAAAGCACATTGAATACCACTCTTTTTGTTTGGCACAAGCTTCCTTGGAGGTAAACTTCAGAAAATTTGAAGACCTTTTTTTTTCCCAATAGAACTTCAAGGTCTACATACACACTGATGAAAATCCTTCACTAGCTGCAAGATACTGGAACAACCTTACTTACTGTGACTGTGCCTGTACAAGCATGTTAGAGGCAGGAGGGATTTGTGTGGATTAGTGCCATTAGACTACATTTTATAAGATCTGGATCATTTGAAGAGAAAACTAGGGCAAGGCAAGCTAAAAAATACCCCACCTTGTAGCCAGAGTTTTCCTGTACGCATCAAAATTTTCCATCTTTTTGCTTCACTAGAGGAGTGAAGACGACCTACTCTGATAACATTTCAAGTCTTCACACTGCTAGTCACTTTAACTCTGTTCAGAAACATGTTTTTGCCCTTTTTTACCCTCTAGAAGATGAAAAGACATCGAAATACACAAGCATATAAGAGTAAATCACCTACTACAGCTAAATTCTGGTCCAAATAAGACCATTTATTTTCCCAATAAGAAGAAAGAGTAGCTGTGTACCACTATGTCAGTGGTTCAGTCCTGCAGCCAGATCAGCCCTCAGTGTGAACTGCCCCAAAGGCCCTCTTCATCCAGGCTGGGGCTCATAGGAACAGTGACATATCAACAACTGGGGGTATTAGTAACCAATTCCTCAGACAGACTTTTAGGCCAGTCTACTTTTGCAACTCGGAGACAAAACCTGGAAAGATTTAATGCTTTGCTGTACCTACTTAAAATGTCTACACTCTTCAATGCCAGCAAGGAAGAAGTGTCTGTAAATAGATTCTTTGCCTTTCTACCTTTTGCATCGCTTCAGTTCCTGTTCCAATAATAATCAAGAAAGATTTACCAGGAAAGAACATAGACTTAATAAACTTTTCTTAAGACAGAGTGGGCTCGTCATCCTTCTGGGGATAATGAGTCTTCTCATTGTGTAGTGATGACATTCCACTCACACATATGAAATCACAAGAGATGAAGGACAAGCCTTCTTGTAACTCACAAACTATACTGAGAAGTTAGTTTAAATGTACCTTGGGTTGACAGGATTGCTTTACAGCCTCAAGCAGTTTGAATCTTACACCCTAATATGAGTCCCACAAGATTGCTCACAATCAATCTGCAAGTGAGGTTTGTATGGTCTCCTTGACCACAGAGGGGTTGTTCATATACATGAGCGCTCAGTATTGCAAGTATGCATCACAGAGAGGTCCTACACGTTTGCTGGATATAAAAAAACCAAACCCTCTGTGAAAGTACGTCTCTGCAAAGGCAACATCATCCTGGGAAGAAAAGGGGCAGAGCCACCAGCATAGGCTGGGAAGGTCTGAAAGTTCACCTCTCAGTACAACCGGGCAGTGCAGGACAGCATTACTGACAAATACTTGAGCGACAGTCAGTGAGGAATTGGCACCAGTGTAAAAACTTGACAAAACTTTGGAGTTTTTTTGAGTGTGAAAGAAACAGAAAGACTGTTCTTTAAGAGGCCCCTTTTCCATTAGCCTAGCTGTTGTGCAATGGCTACAGGAAGTTGCTCACAGGACAGAGTAGATTTGTTTATATTTGAAACAAGAAATCGTGAAATAAGATGCAGAAAATGCTATCCACATTAATGGAATCTACTGATCTTTTTTCACTTATTCTCATGTCAGGACTCCATAGGGCTATGCAGCTCCAAAGCTCCCAGCTTTGCTCAGTTTCAGAGGCTCATAATTGGCAGGAGAACAAAAACTTTAAATAAATACATCACAATCACTATGACTATATTTGAATTATTCAGATAATGATAAGATGACATGGGGTAAATACTTGGAGTTAAGAGCAGCTCTATCAATAGATGATCTGTGATTTATATTTAATCCATTTAAGAGACATTTTTACGAGACAAAGATCAACCGACTGGGACCAGTAATAGTTAACACTTATTAAAAAAAACCCAGCAGCCAGAGATCAACAGAGACAGACATAACAAGCGTAAGTCTTGCAGTCCAAAATCACCAGTAAATTTAGAACACACTTACATGAACAATTTGATGTGCATGTTATTATTTACATAGTGTTGTAGTAAGAACCTATGCATGCCTAATGAAAAAACAACTATAAGGATCTAATTAAAATTCTCAGAGTAAAAGACCTCAAGAAAACGTGTGGCTCATCGTAGGTGATTTTACTATATTAAGAGGAAAGGGGGCACATTGGCAAGTTGCCTGAAGCTGTGAAAGAGAAGTCCATGATGTGGTCTTATTTGTCAGAGCTTAGGTAGGATTACAAGGAACAATCTACAGTGGTATATACAATAGCTGTTAGGTACTGTGAAAGGAATGCTTGTCTGGATGCACTATAAACACCCGCAGAGCTTCTGTTGATGTTAGCAGGAGTTATCCCAGCGCACACACATCAGATGTTGTGCTGCACACTGTGCTCACCCGCTCATCATCTGCCTCATGTGTACTGGTGGACTCAGCTTGTCCAATGGCAGGCTCTTCATCTGACTAGAAAGAAATTTCTGGCTAGCACATAAGCCAGCGGTTGATCTCACACTGGACTCTTGGGAGTCATACTGTTTCATCGGTATTTTCCCTTCTGCCACAAGACAGGACTAGCAAGAATGAGGAAGATGTCACAGCAGGTGAGATCCATAATTACCTCAGGACAAAAGTGAACACTATGGGCTCAATTCAAGCAACAAAACTTCTGTGTTAATTTACCCTGTCACTGTTTTCAACAACAAACCATGAATTCATCCATGGTCCTTTTCTTTAATGCCCAGGCTTTTTTTGTTGATCATGGGCAGGTGGCAGAGGGATGCTATAAGGCTATACCCAACTGCCCTCAATCAGGAAAACTTTCCACTGAGTTACCTGGTAGTTTTGCCTGCATAAAAAATATATACTCCCAAGGGCCCCTTGGAGTTTGAAAGTATTTGACTCATTTTCAACACAATTCCTTTTCCAGTATACAATGATGTGCCTCTTCTTCGCGTACAGACGTGTCTTAGTCCTAGCCTCTGATGCCATTCCCTTTCATTCCCAGCCTGTAGGACCATCCCATTGGCCCTCTTTAAGAGTACAGATTTATATGCCGTACATATAAGGTAAGCAGGCTTATAGCTTCAGAGCTTCTGGCACAAGTTATAAAGTCATAGCAACAAAAACACTGACATATGCAGCTGTTTCTTTAAATAAGGGAAGGCCAAGCAAGGTTACTGCTGCCAGCCAAGTCTGAATGTATAAAGAGAACCACTTCCAGAAAGAGGGCTCACAAAGTTCTTGAAAGTGGGACCACCTCAGAGATGAAGTTAGTCCCTTCCCCTCCCCCCGTCTTCCCTGACCTGCTTCAAACTTGAGAAAATCAGTTTTTCCAAGCCTCTAACCCCTTCCCTCCCCTTGAGCAGTCTGATTTTTCTATGTGAGCATTTTGGCAGATCTCAGAACAGTTTTACTCATTCATTTAATAGTCACAAATAATGGTTCTGTTTCACCAGCTAATTATTTCACCAGTCTCACAGATGCACGCCTTTCCTGCATGTTTGTCAAGGAGGAATCCAGTGAATCATAGAATCATAGTATCACCAGGTTAGAAGAGACCCACTGGATCATCGAGTCCAAATTTGATTAAAAAGTTGATACGGTCTCATTTCTCACCTTCAACACATTTCTATCTGTGGATGTTCTAAAGGGAAAGGAAAAAAGAGGGGGAAAATCCCGATTTCTTTAGTACACATAATGCCGGACATAAATGAAGGGAACCACTGGAGGTCACTGTGACAGAAAGGAGAATGAGTCACATAAAAGCAGGACCTCCAATGCCCCAGCCACCCATTTGAGGTGGTGCTGATGGCTACAAGGGCTGAAAGGGCAAAAGAGGAGACTGCATGTCCAGTCTGAATTTACTGGAACTTGGAGGCACTGGCTGCAGAAGCGAGGCAGGAGACGAGGCTCTTATTCACATCAAAAAACTTGAATTCTGACCAGATTTCTCTCCAAAGAATCTCCAACTTTTATCTCCTGTATGTGTTTACTGTCTTCAGTTTGACTGTGAATTGTCCTGCCCTGCTCAGAGCCTCCTAGCTTCATGCTCTGTGAATAAGAATGTTGATAAAAAATGAAGCTATGTTATATTGTACATACATAAAACATTCTGCTTTCAGAAATACTGTTTTTCCTAGCACTGAGGGAACTTTAACCAGAGGCTGTAGCTGCTTCACCTCTATCCTGGCTGACAGCAAGGCTTTTGCACCCCAGCGCTATACACGGCACATGGGACTTGTTCCTAAAAGGAGATTCACTCATTGGTTACAGTGTCACTGGCTCTCCAACCTACTTCCAAGAAATGCATAGCTTGAAATTCTTATTCATTTCATTAATGTGTGTGTAGGAGGGAGGGAAAGAAATGTGGTGGGGGTGAGGGGGACAAGGCAAGGAACATCATGCCTTTCAAATGTAGGGGGTCATTTTCTGCTTTTTCCACCCTTCCCCCAGCCAGCTGTTAAAATCCCACATTTCTCCAGCAATGCCTGCTGCCTCTGTGACAGAGGTATGTGCGGCAATCATCACTTGCAATGGCTGAAATCACTTGGCTAGACCCACAGGAGAAGAGGTTTGCGAGTTCATTTGGAATAAGAATCCAAAAAGCTATATGTTTGGGGTGGGGTTTTTTTGGGTTTTTTTTGGGGGGTGGGTTTTTGTGGTTTTTTTTTCCCCTTCAGAGGCCCCTCTTTGCTAGCTTCCCACGCAATAATCTCTCTCACAGACCAATTTTTACCGTGCCCTTAATCCACCTTGTTGCCCTCCACAAGTTTCTGGTAGCTTATAAAAGGAGGAGAAAAGTGGAATATCTGCAATCAAATCCAAGAGTGAAAATGAAGCTGTAAATGCTACATCTTGCAAATGATGTCCCTTCAAAAGCAGCTTTCCTTTATGCCTTGTTTTCTGTGTATGTCTGCATGTATTTTTGACTAATAACTATGCATGCATGCACATGCACGTACGAGAGTGTGTGGGAGTGAGAGCCAGAGAGCATATAAAGGGTATTTGGGGATTCTTTGGTTTTGGACTCTCACACAGAGTTGGGGGAAGCAAGTTATAAACATATAGGTAGATCCAAGAACGAATACTTTAATGTTTGCAGATCTTGATGGCTGCCAAATGCTAGAATTTCAGGGATGCATATTCACATGCAGCTGGCAACACGCATTGGAAGAAACCCAGCATTCTGCCAGTTAGGTTCCAGACTTCAGATATCTCAGCAGACCCGTATGTATCTTAACACCAAGGAGGGAACATTTCCCCTTGTTCTCCCTACTCATTAACTAACAAGCAAGCAAAATGGTTTGCTGAGAATAGGAGAAGGGAAATCAATCCTTTACTAGAAATCTTGGCTTTTCAGAAAGAGCAAGTTATCCTTCCCAGGGCCTCCAAGTCAACCTGTTAGCTTCTTAACCTGGAGTAAGACAGCAAAGCTTGTTAGGCTCAATAAAAATCAACCCACAGTCATCTCCCTTTGGGACACCTCACCTTCATGACACTTTCTAGGTATTTATGCTAAACGGTTCACTGCAGCTGGACTTTTTATTTAATTTCATTTTTTAAGACTGTCATACAGCTTCAACATTCCCAGCTTGTTTACCACTAGTCTCACCAGTAAACCAGGAGCCAGTTTTATTTAATTTGTTTTTCCAGTGGCAGCAACAATCTGTGTGGAAAGCATAAACAGAGGGAAAGAATCTGGAATCAGCAAATGGTGTGCACAGCTGCACACCATAATTTCTGCTAGTGAAGGTTTTAATTCAGTTCATCGGAAGAAGAGCAGAAGAGTTGGAGGCAAAGAGGAGGTGGAGTAGTGGAAGAAATATAGCAAGAGGAAATAGTAAAATCCAAGGCAGCTGGAGAATCTTGGAGTCATTATAATTAAGGCCCAACAGGTTACAATTTCTCCAAAAAAGAAGTCAAAACCAGAAACCAGCCAACAGGTCTTCAGGAAGGATTGCTCAAAGATGCAATTCTAAAATACGTTGCAATGGAAACAGGAAAATTGCATTCTGTCTTCATTTCTCTTGCGGATTAGAACATTTCACCAAGACACAAAATGAGGGGGAAAAAACATCTAAGAGGAAGAAAACTACAGTATTCCAAGAGAGGGAAAAAATACATTTTAAAAAGAGAAGTTAAGAAGCACTAGTATTGAGGGTGAAATGTCAAAAAAGACTTTTCAAAACCTTCTTTAATAAGAGTATGACAAGTAATGTGTTAAGTTGGAAACCATGGCAAAAAAGCAAGTGTAAATACAGAAATGACAAGAAAACATGCCTGTAAGCTGTTCCTCAAAAGCACTACACAGCACCCATTATTAGGTGTAGAAGCAAGTTAACTAGTGAACAGACAGACTTGCTAATATCTATGAAATAACGAGGAGATGTAATGGAAAAAGTGTAAAATCAATAGTGCTATTTAAACAAAGAGGAAGGAAGGAAAAGCATCACCAGTAACCATCAGGATATAACAATTTCAGCCCATAATTAGAACAAAACTGCAAATGCTCAGAAAATCATCCGTAGCATATAGAGGCTGTTAGGTGAGTCAGGAGTAAGGAGTATGGCTCTTAGGTTTTCTCCCGGCTAAACATCTTCTGATTTCACATCTTTGTTCTATAAAGCGAAAGCAATTCTTTAATTTTCTAGACCATCACATTTTAATCAACCCATTCAAACAGATGATTCTGTCACTTGCCTTACTGAAAGCTTGTTGTAGACCATGCTCATGCCTCTACAGTCCTAATTGCCTTTTATGCCCCTACTCGTGACTAGCCTGTGTTCAGGGGCAGTGAATGACCATGGCTATCACTATTATTGTTATGACTGAGCTCAACAGAATAATTAAAACCTATGTGGGTTTGGATGAGTCCTCCCCGACCCCAGCAAATCTATTTCATAGGAACATGTAGGTTTTTCATTTGATCATGTGTCTTTTTTTAATGTCTGTGTTTGTGTGAGGCTTCTGCAATGTTTTGGGCTGCATTTGAATGCCCAGAATATCTACCCATTGTTTCTGGGTAAGATCTAGTCATGTCGCTGCTTTTAGATGAGGATTTGAAAACAAAAGGTGTTTGGCCAAGCTGGAGATGAGACATATGGAAAAGATTTGGAGTTATCACCAGAAACCACGTTTCATCCTTCCTTTGTCGTTCGAGGAGCAGACAGTGACAGCAGTCCTGCTCTTCTACTGGAACATGAATTAGCACTGGTGTCTGGATGGTCCTCCTCTTTCTTACAGTCCTTGCTTTCCTTTAGCTGATAAACCTTCCAAGAGGTCACCACTCCTCACTCTTCCTGGTGATCATTATTAATAGGTGTCAGAAGTTAGGGAGAATAGAAGAGAGAAGGCACTAGCCCACAGCTATAGCCTTCCAGTACAGCATGTACTAGGGGCCTTCACTTTCTGCCTACCTCCCCTTTCCATATAACAACTGCAACTGGCCTTATCAGACTCAGCTTATTGTTCAAATAATGGTCCTTGGCAGCCATTTAAATGTTTTACTTACTGTTGATATCAGCAAATTCCATGTTTTGGTGATAGCAGTGCTACAGAAGTGCAGCACACTTGTGCTGCATGTACTCCACAGGTACCTGATGTCTGTGTAGGCACCTGGAGACTTCAACTTATTTTCGGCCTAGGCAGGTACTGTGATGCTGTCTCCTACTCATATTTTAAAGCCTGCTTCTTCCCCTGTATAACCTTCCTCAGCTGACACAGTAACAACCCAGATAAACCACTCAGCACACAGTACTTGATGGAAGAGACAAGAACTCGGGTCATGGTTACATGCCCACTTTAATTAGACGCTGTTTTGTGCTGTGCTGGAGTCATGGCCACACTCATCCTTGTTCCCCTGCTAGAGTTTATGCAGCCATGTGGCAGAAAGATCAGGCTGAAGAATAGTGCTAGTGCCAGCACAGGAGAGGCAGAAAAATGTGGTAGCCAAGGGTGCGAAGGAGGGCAGGAAGGCAGAAATTCCTCTCTGGGCTGCATAGGTATATGCCAAATTAAAATGACCTTTCAATAACTGGGTGAGATCTCAAAATCTGTGATTATTGAATTTGTTAATGAACTGACATTTTCACAAGCTTTTTACAAATGCTGACAGCCCTTCAAGTTTTCTTTTAATCCACCATTACACTACCGATGGGAGACCTCTCCCTTTTAGCAGTGACTGACATTCATATTTAATGGATTTAAAAGAAAGAATGTTAAAATATTTATGTATAAATAACTGAGTACCAGGTGTGCAAAAAATAACTCTTAAAAACATAAATAAATACAGTAAGCATAGAGTACTTTCACGGAAACAATAATTTTTCTTCTTTTATTCTTCTGTACTTTAAAAGACCTACAGATGAAGAAAATGCAGTGAAAACCACATCCAAGTATTAGGAAAGATTTCAAGGTATTGATATTGCAATTTACTCATTTATTTGACAGTTGACTTCTATATTGTCAGACTGGAAATTGGCTGAACGACCATAAACAAAAGGGCAATAAAAAAGACTGCTTTTTTGGTCACAGCTGTCATATGAGTAATGGATTTTCATGTGCTTTCAAAGTATCCATGACTTTTGATATTTAAGGATTTTGCATGTGGGCTAGTAGACGTGATGGTTAAAGAGCTGAACCAATTTCTCTGAAAACCTTGAGTTCTGCCAAGTTAAACCCTAGACTGCACGGGAGGCTAATAGAGAGCAGGAGCTCAGCAACAACACTGTGGTTACACAAAGGATCAGAGCAGTGAATTCTCACTGAGAGCTTTAATTCCTCCAGGGACAGAGAGATTTCTCTCTCCCCACAGCATCTGCAGTTACGTTAAATATGCAAAGGCCAACTCTGGCAAAACAATGAAGCTAAATGGCTTCTCACAGCAAAACATAGCATATTAATTACGTGTTTAAAAAAAAAAAAACAACCCAAACCAAAAGCAACCAACCAAACTCAACAAAACCAAATATGAAAGAAAAAAGAAAGAAAGAAAAGCAAAAAAAAGAGGACAAGTTACCTGAAACAAAACCATCACTTCTTCACCTGCACCCCTGCATCTGCCATGTCTCATGTCTCTCTCATGACACTTCTGTAAAATTTTAACAGTACTGAGTCAGACCAAAGATCCGTCTGGCTCAGTACCTTGTCTCCAACACTGGCCAAAAGTAGTTGCCCAGGGAAAATTACAAGCAAAAGATACAGTGATACTTCCTTGGAACACTCTTCCAACTTCCAGCAATTTGCAGTTTAGGGACTTTCTGGTTTTGGATTTAATAGTCTTAGTAGATTTTTCTGCCATGAATTTGCCCACAGACCTTTGGAAGCTGTGTAGTTTTTTCTTGAAGTTACTGTCACTGAAGATTAATCAGAGAATTCAGTACTAAACAATGACACTAAATAAATATTCAGAATGCACAGACAAGCTTGCCAAAGGAGTTGCCCTTGGTCCTATGGTGAACATTCCTTTAAAACACAAAAGAATGAGGAGAAAGAATTTTTTTCTATTGCTCCATCAATTGCTTTGTCACATAACTAGTATGAAAAATGGTCAAGTATCTCAAGATACTCCAAAGCTAATTATATACCAGAACTTCTATATATACAAAATATACAAACAACAAATAAAGATGGAAAAATAGTGTTTACAGTAAGAGATGCTGTTAATAGCTATTACAGCATGGAGAGGGATTTCAGACAGACAGATGATGGTTTCCTTAAAAAGCAATGCTCAGTCTATTAATCCTTTTCCAACTGCACTTGTTCAAGTAGGAGATGAGTTTTGCAAAGAATCACAAAGTTTTTTTTCCCCTGTGTTTTTCTTTTTTTAATTATTATTCTTTATTCAATTGGGGCACCCAAGGCTTGATTAATCCAGTCACAAGCCTTAGGACCTGTTGTTTCTCCTTTATCCTCTAAGCTGTAAACATAATAGCAGGAGCTGGATATTCTTGATCAATGATACACTTTTAAAAACTCCAACTCTGGAGTTGCCTAACCACAATAATTCATTAATTTGTCATAATACTGATTAAAAAAGGGCCCATATCTTCCTTGTAAATCTCTCCCATTTTGCCAGAAATGGAAACCTGTAGACATGGTTCTGCACAAAGAAGTATTGTATTGTCTGCTCTGATATGCCAGGTTCCTTGCAGTAGAGATTATATTCTCCACTGGCAAATTTATCGACTCTGATATCAAACCAGTAATAAATAAAATGAGATTTTTTTTTTTAAGGACTCATTTTATTTTCAGAAACACAGGCAAGGGAAAAAATCATGGCAATCAAAAAAGCTGCAGAAAAGACTCTCATGGATGTTGCAGGAAATCTGTTGTATAGGCCTTTAAAACCAGATTGATTACACTGAGCGAATTAAAATCCTGCATTGAAAATTAGTTTCTGAAAATGTCAGGGCAATTGCGTGTCCTTGATTTGTATGCAAAATTATGGCATTCATGCATAAAAGGAATATTTGTTAAGGGGAATTATTGCAATGAAATACCAAAATAAGGTACTGAAGAGGTATTGGGCTTTATGAAAACGTCAGTCTGATACAGTTTGCTGATTTCCCGCATCTACTAGTCACTGTGTATACAATACAATTCAGAAAATATCATGTGCATTGAGCCAGACCTGTGGTGTGGAGGATATCAATTGTAATTATTACAATTCAGTAAATTCAAAATCTACTAAAAGTGAGGTCATAGAATCACAGAATCATAGAATAACCAGGTTGGAAGAGACCCACTGGATCATCGAGTCCAACCATTCCTATCAGACGCTAAACCATGCCCCTTAGCACCTCGTCCACCCCTGCCTTAAACACCTCCAGGGAAGGTGACTCAACCACCTCCTTGGGCGGCCTTTTCCAGTGCCCAATGACCCTTTCTGCAAAAAAAATTTTCCTAATGTTCGGCCTAAACTTTCCCTGGAGTAGCTTGAGGTCTTACATGAACAGGTCTTACAGGAACAGGTAACACTGCCAGTTCTGTTGTAGATATCTAAACTATCTAACCTTTACATACTTAGCTCTGCAAAGCCCTTTGGTCTTGCAGATAATGTTTCCTTGGGTTCCAGAACCTCACAGGTCTGAGACTGTAGCATTGTGGTCCAGCTGGAAACCCGTCATGGAGTAGTTCTGCCCATTTATCTCTTGATGTTAATTACAATACAGTAGTTTTCTGTGCCATATAGAAATTGCTGAGACCTATACGGTGGTTTTAGTGCATATATGATAGACAAAAAAAATCTCTGCTTCCCATTCAGGTTCTGCTTTTAAGGCTATTTCCCTTTAATATTTTCTGTGTTTCTGTGTTTTACCTTTTTTAAAAGAAGTACATGTGTTCTATTTTTTTTAATCAATACTTACTAGGTTAATTCTTACTTCTAATGTCCTTGCTTACATCCCTTATAAAAGAAAAGAAACATTTTTCCATTACCCCTGCTTTCAGTTTCATAAACTGTACTGGCCCTTGGGAATTCCACAGTGCCATCTGCTGCAAGGTGCTAGAGTAACTGGTAATGTGGCACGTTTTTTTCCAGCTAATCTTACCTTCCTAACTTATTCCAAAATCTCTTTTCCTTCTATGCAGATCCCAGTACATGCCTTTACCCTGCAAGTTCCTCTAGCTCTCTTTTGTGATGCAATGGTTCTCATAGCATTACACTACTTAGTTCCAGCCCTAATTTTACCATTCATATATATATATATTATTTTTTTCTTTGTGGGTAGCTGTGGTTGAGCCATGTTGGTTTCTGAGGCATGTCTATCCCCTGCGGCCAGATCACTGCCATAGCCATCATCTTTCCTCCAAGAAGACCTTGAGAAAATTCCCTTCAGAGTCTGACCATGATGACTGGTCATTGGTTAGAGGATGAAGTGAGAGATTCAAACCAAACAAAGCGTTACATCCTTCCGCAGGGAGTCAAATATGCTGTCTCTGCAGCATCTGCTGGCCTTAGAAGCAAGAGGCCAGGAGTGAGAAACATACCACTGCTCAGTTCGAAAGCAAAAGAGCAGAACCTGCATTGACAGAACCTGCATTTGAGCATGGCCTAGCACAGCACATTGTGTAGCAAGGATCGTAAGCAACTTAGGTTCACAAGAGTGACACTTATTCCTTTGACGCTGAGAGTTGTTCCGTTAGAGTAAGATTTGGAAGCCCAGTGCTTAAGCAGGATATAAGTGGTCTGTAGAGGCCCTGGGTTAACACTCTGTGATGGTCTGATTCTCAGGCTTTGTTTTTGTTTATGGGAAACTTCAAGGAGCAATGAGACACAGTAAGAAATGTTTATCAGTTAACACGATCACCAGCTGACAGCATAAACACATATTTGGAATAGGTTTCTTCAGTATCTCAACAGATTTTTAGTATTAATACATGCTGGAATAAAAGCAAAATTTTAAAAAAAAGTGTATTTGATATCATCAGGCTCCACTACACTCAGCTAATTATTCTATCCAGCATAGTTCTGCTGGGTAGATCAAGGAATCTTCATCTTCGACCATGGCATGTGCAGCCAGGGGCACTTACCTAGCATTTGCTTAGAATACGGCAAGATTAAAACTACATTGTATTATACTCTTCACTGCAGCTGCCAGTAACAGTAGGCTAAAAATCCCCATAGAATAACAAAAAAAGGAAAAGGAATGGAACAGAACAGGGAAAATATTAGGCTGCAAATCGCAGTACCCCTCCAAGCCAAAGTAAGACATGTTTATTCCCCAGACCAGTTCTCACCTCATATTTGATTGATTGCTCTCATGTTCTGACCAGATTTGAGAGATAATAATGAATTAGGCATATTATGCAAACACAGAGAAGATACTTAAGTATGGTTATCTATTTATATGTCTCTCTAAATTATAGGCTTTTGTATACAACATATACAAATGTTTGAACATCAGCATATGTTTGATGATTCCAGGCAGGAAGATTTTCTTTATTACTGTAAATAGATCTGTAGTCTGTTAAGTACTAGCACAGTCATTAACAGGTTATGTTTATTCTCTGATCAGAAAATAGATCTACCTAGCCATGCCAAAACAACAAAGATAGTTCTAAAATTAGGCAAGGGAGGTCAGTAGTTTTTTAATAGCAGCATTAAAAATTGGCATCTTAATTAAGTTATGTATTACAAAAGGCTTTTCAAGCTGCAGCTACTTGTTTAAGGATCAAATAGATATATAAGGAGAAGTTCTTCATCAAGTCTTGATTCCTTTCTACATAAGTAATGCTCAGGAATCTTGAGTAGTAATTGATCTTTGCTACATAAGCATCTTTAGCTGGTTACCTAGTTAATGGGTGACCTAAGGAAAGGGTAATTGTAAGCGTGGTTTTACTTTATTTTTATGTGTCTTGTTTTGTCAATGTTGGAGTAAGAAGAAAATCATTCATTACTTCCGCTTGGGTTTTTTTGGTTTTCGTTCCATGGAAAGAGCAGTTGGCAAACCGCTGAGGAATTTCAGCAGAATTAAAGTATTCCTCAACAGGGACAGGAAGAGCATTTCCAAGCAACAATTGAGGTTACTTAGGAGTTAGAGAGGTGGCTCCTTGCTAAACCATAGGGAAGCACATCTAGCAGTGCTGCTATTAGGAATTGCTGTGGAGTTAGGGGCCTTATTACAGTGTTTGCATAGGGGGATGTGGCTTCAGCACCTGTGTCTCTATAGTCACTCAAGAGTTTTTTAGCTCATACAGAGGAAACTGGACAGCATGGCCCCATTTGCCACAGTCCTGGTATGTTTTTGAAGCATTTTTAAAAATATTAAATTACAGTTTCCACACCCTAAAGCCCTAGCAGTGCTGATTGTCCACCCCAGTAATTTACTCTAAATGACCAGGAAGGCCTCTTAGCCTCCCTGTTCTGCAGAGTAGTGCAACATTTCACTAGGTTGGGGGCTATTTTCCCATGCAGAAGTGACCCCCTGAGCACTGTAACATATGCTCAGTTCATATATACCTGATCTATCACAGGCAGAAGCAGTTCTGACAAGAACAGTAATTGGAAGAATATAATGTTCATTTCTACAGAAAACATGGTGTCTGCATGTCTGGGAAGGGCCCAAGATGCTTACAGCATTTCTATTTTCCATGCTGTGGTGAATTTGGAACCTTTACACAGCTTAAGACAGAATAAATTTCACTCCAGCACAAATCTCTTGATCATTTCTCCTTCAAATGTGGGAAAACAACACTGAGAATGTGGAAAGTGTAGAGCACATCATAAATCCATGGACACAGGAACTCAGAAAGCTGCATAAGGCACATAAGGTCTGCTATAAAGGAAGCACTGTGCTTTCATATTATTTTCTGTTTAAAATCTACATGTGTGGTTTGGGACAAAGGTCTTTTAGTGTGGAAGAAAGAAGGTTCAGTGTTTTTCTTCTTCTTTTTTTTTTTTTTTCCTAAAGAGAGGTACATCTCTGGAGAGACAGCGGAGAGAGGTGCTCCAATCTCTCTGATACATCACTGGAGGAAAGGTGAAGCCTCTGAAACTGCAGAAATAGTACTGAGGAAAACTCAGCACTGAGGATATATTTCATGCTGAAAAACCAACAGGTGTTTAAGCAAAGATAAAGGTTTGCATGTTGGCTGTCATTTGGTGAGATTTATTACAGATTTCTGATCCTAAAACTGAGGTGTCTTGAGGATGTCTTCAACATCTGATCCAATCAGAAAGCATACATGTTCTTTCCCTCTGTTCTCAAGAAGGCAGTGATCCCAACAGACTCGCTTTGTAGCTGCTTCTACCTCAGTAGCAGTGCTAGAAATGCCACTATATTCCATAGAGGGCATATTCCCACTGCTGCTTTACAAAACAGATCCCTGACACCTAAGAAGTGTGTCACCCAGTTTCTTAGAGATCTGACTCTTTTTATAAACAGAGCCTGGGAAACTTTCAGGTCTTCATATATTCGTCGTGTCTGCCTTTCTCCTCATCACAAACAAAATGGAGAATTAAAATCCTCAAAGGACCTTGAGTATACAGAATCTAGACAAACTAAAAAGAAAATTGTAGGCAAGTCATCTACTTAATGGCAGAAGTCAAATGATCAGCTGCCACAATAAATACTATCAATTCCATTTTTGCTAGCATATGCTCCATATTAGGGAGAGACATAGATGCTGAATTTTGCAATTCTCATTCACAGTGCCTATGAACAGCAGCAGAGTTTAGGTGGGGCTTTCATTCTTTACACTTCAGATTTCATTATGTATCCAAATGAGTCACTCTGAGCTCCCTTGATAAATTGTGAAGAGCAGGTGGCATTTTTAGAGACCTATTTTAGTTGTCTGGCTTTGCATTGGATGAATTATACCCTAGTTATCATTATTTACACTGATTTGATCCTGACTGTAAATGGAGCCCATTATGACCCCATAAGATACTGTCTTCAATACTGCAGCCAGGTACACCTGGATGAGCTTGTGTGGAGGCATTCTATGAAAGAGAAGGACTTGAAATAAACCTTGTTGATGTTGAGTAACCTTTAATCAGCCCTGGTTTGGTGGAAGAGGAAGTGGTAAAGGGAAAAACAAAGGGGAAAAAAAAGGCAACATTGCTAATTTTAGTGTAACTTGTTTAGAAACATGCACAGTTATTTATTTAGCCAATAATATGTTAGCAATAGGCGCATGAGCAAGCAATTTTAACTAATAATAAATTCTAAATAAGCATGTGGACAGCTTATGCATAACCGGATGTGTAACCCTAAAAGGTATATAAAGTGAAAACTAACACAATAAAGGGTCTTTCATCCATTAGATTGAAGTCCGTGTCTCAATCCCCTTGACAAGCTTGCTCTTTCATACTTGAAGTGAGAGAGGTGTAGTTCTTCCAGCACTGCTGGCTGCAGACACACAACTTCTGTTCACTTTATTGTCAAGTTAAATGATGGGTGACTGGAGTTTCACACATGATGAAGCCCATTTTGCCCTCATTCTAATCAAACCTCAGAGATCATAGAATCATAGAACATAGAACAACCAGGTTGGAAGAGACCCACCAGATCATCAAGTCCAACCATTCCTATCAAAACACTAAACCATGCCCCTTAGCACCTTGTCCACCCGTGNAATGCAACCCTGGAATAATCACCAATAGAAAAAAGTGGTCATGCAGTGGAAATTCAGTGACACAAATCTATGCTAGTAGATTTCTAGCACCTTTCCTGAAAAAAAAATATGTCAGGATATATCCTCCCCTACCCTGTGAAACTGTCAAAGGAATATTGGTAGGACAGTTATAACAACAGTGTGAGGTGACTAAGTTGGAACCTCACAGACCCCACAGACCTCCACAAGGATGAAATAGCCAGAAGTTCATGTTGTTTTAGGAGCAATCTGGCCTGACTTCTTTGAAAGAAATCATAAGCTTCACATTATCGGTGGCTTCTTAAAACATTTTTTCCTAGTTCAGCCCAGCTCTCATTGCACTACATTTTACTCCTTTCCTATATAAATGTATTTTGGGTCATTCCAAGAAATATTTTAAAACCTACCTGCCTGACAAGCGAGATTTTTAATCCACATGAATCTGTACAGTGTACGGTACATATGCTTCTTGTAACTTTTTGTTAAGTTATGTAGTGGAAAGGAAAAGTAAGATAATATTTACCTCAAGGGAGGTTTGTTTAGATGCAATGAATTTCAGAAGTTATTATTATTGTTTTAGGAAATATAAGATTTTTGCATGTGGCACAAACATGCAGAAATGCCAGAGTGCAACTAGAACTAAAACTATGTGAAAAATAATTAAATTCATTGAAATAAAAAAAGATAGTTTCAGTGTTCTTTATGCTGTTATTCTAGGGCACTCAGAGCAGTGAGGTAGCTTGTATTTGGCTACTGCAGCTCCCATAGGCTGCTGTGGGAGAACAATTGTAATTCTCTGCTCCGTAAATGTGGGTTTTGACAAATTGGTGGGCTGTAGAAAATTAAGGTTCCCTACTCAAAGAGATTTGTCTGTGCTCTCTGCTGTCTTTCATGCCTGACCATTTGATTCAGAATTGCAGCCACCCCATCACCATCTCCCATGGTAAGAAGTGAAGACCTTTGTAGACTCCACAGCAGATTGATGAGAAGCCCTTATGTATGTGGGATTTTCATACCAGCAGCAGCCATTTTATTATCTGATCCCGGGGCCCAATTCCCCTGGTTTACTTCTACAGGTGCTGCTGGAGACAAATATATCCCCTTGTATTAGCCTTAGGAGAATTCTGTCACACTTGTCTAGAAAAGGACGGAAAAAAACCCCAAACCCAGCCAAAATCAAACCAAACCAACAACCCAACTCCGATTTAATTCCCACAACTGAAAATCTCTGATTCACATACAAAAAGGGTAGACTCACAAACTTCAGTAGGAACTGTCCAGGGACATACAAATTAGCTAGCTTGGCTTGATTCCAAAACCTGGATGCTAAATCTGGACTCTCCTAAATAACTTCATTTGACTTCTCAGCAAGGAGAGGCATAAAATCCGCTGCACAGCTGTGAGATGCCAATTCTCTGGTGATCTACAAGGATGTGACTGTTCATCATAGTAACATGTCAACTCTGTTTCAAGAAGTTTGTAGCAAAGAGAGACCTAGAAAGGTAAGATCTCAACCCAAATTTTAACATGCCTCTCTATTCTGAAAAAAACCCCCACAGCGGTGGTGCAGGCATCAGGATTAAATGGATTTTTTTCCATCCTTGCTGATACTGAATTGGAAAGCATTTGTAGAAACCTTTAGATTCACCATTCAGATGATGAAGCCATTCAACTACAGGTAAAAAGCTATGGCCACAGAGCAGATAATGAAAGCAGTGAGAGTACTTGTACTATCAATGTTTTTATAATACCAATGCCTATATGTAGACATTTGCCTACACATGTACGGTATCTTCTGTGACAAAATATCTGTAATTCTGCAGAAATTCAACATGAGAGTCTGTGTCAAACAAATGTCATGGTCTATCATACGTACAGAATTTTTTAAGTGCTAATGAAAGCTTTTATTGCATTGTGCGTAACAGCAAAACAAACAGATAGCACATTTAAAATTCTGCTTTAAAATCCACTCAGATTCCACCAGACACCACAAACCTGTGTTAGCACTACAAGCTGCAGGAGACAGGGGGTTGTATTGAAAAAAAATTTGCTCTACCATACCATGTAATAAACAGCTCTTTAAAAAAAACCTCTTCTGGTTACTGGCAGTGTAGGTAGGAGAGCTAACCTCCCACCTACTGGAACTCTCTCAAATCCATGGAAAGAATATCAGTGATTCTACTTTGCAACTGGCTTTAAAAGTGTGCATATCTTACTTAAAATCAAAGAAGTCGCCTGTCCATGAAGCAAGAGTATATACATTGTCAAACTTTTCTGAATACAGCTGGCTTATTTGCTATTGAAATACTGCCCCTCAAATATCTGAAGACATTTGTTCCTGTGATGAACTTTGTTGTTCCTAGAATCCACAGTTAACCCTTACTGAAAATTGCTGTATCTCCTAAATTCTCAAAAGTAAATATATTTTTTTCCTAAAACTGTTACTAGGTTATCACAGTCAACTGTCTTCTGTGGTTTTCCAAGAAATCTTTGGGATCCTGTATGGAAAAGTACAGTGTGTTACATATGGAAACTTGTTTGCAGTACGTACTGGGCTTGGAAACTTCCATGGCTTAGAAATTTTGTGTCCTTGAGGGATTTATTTTATCATCGATAGAAATATTAGATTATTCTGAGAATCTTTCTTCAGCCTAAACCCTGAACAAAGCATAGATGTAGGATATTTAGATGTATAGAGAGAGTGAATTTTCAGCTCAAAGAAGTGCCCAGCATTAAAATCTCCATCTTGAAAGGACAGACTCAGTTGGCATTTCAGTGCCAAGACATGTCAGTCAAATTATTATTGGCTCTAGCTGCACTCTCACAAGCTGTTACATTCTTTACCTGCAGCAGAGTGGCACTCAAAAAGGTGCAAGATTCTTTTTGCTTTTGAAAACACCAATGAAAGTTTAAAAAAAACAACCAACAACCCAAATCCTTCAAAGTAGTTCACACAACTGAAAATCTCTGATCTACACACAAGAAGGGTAGATCCAGACAGTTCAGTAGGAACTGTCCTTTGAGAGATAAAATTAAGTCCACAAAGCCAAAGTATTTAATAATTAATGTGAAATCCCTAGAAGTATCTGATTCCTGACATAAACATGGACATGAAAGCCTTGTTACTCCTGTTGCCATACATGCATGTGTGTGCATGTATGTGCAGTATTACATCAAGTTGCACAAGTCACAATAGTCTCAAGTTCGCTCTTATCCCAGTTTCCAATTTTTAAAATCAGAACTGCATGTTGCAAATAAACTCAATGTCACAGAAGTGTTACATGGTTCACATATTCCCAAAATTCAAGTTTTCTTTAGAGAAAATGAATTTCATTGAGAAGAACGGGACAGGGGAGAGAAAAAGAAGAAGGGGAAAACAGAATTGTTATTTTTAGATCACAATGTTTTGAAATCCAATCTACCTTTAGTCTAAGGTTTCCCAGCTGCCCTGTCTTCTTATCTTTTCCATTCTTTTCTTTTTTTTGTGAAGGAAGGGTTGTCATGGGAGGGAAAATCATGTATACACAAAATAGCTTTGTCTAGAAACTCTGAAAGTGTTTTCAGCCTTGTGGAAAAGAAGCCCTATATGAATTTGGGGAGTGGAGGCTAGGGGGTGTTTTGGGGGAATCACACTGCTATGTAATTACAGATCTTGTATAACTATAAACAAACTCCACCTTAAGATCAGGAGAGAAAAGATTTGCTTACTTGTCTGATGGCCAAGAAAAATTAAACTAGAGCAAGCTATAAATATAATGAAGAAAACCGAGAAAAAAAAGCCCTGTAGGCTGACAGAAAATGTTCTTCCTTGTAAAAGGGTTAGAGTTCTGTTTACAAACTTTGTTAGACCTGGTGCATGCCTCCTTTTCTTAAGAGCTATCATGACACAGATCTTCCCTGCAGAGCTTTTAGACCTTCCCCTGGGCATGCATTCAAATAAAGAGTCAAAAAGTTCTGTTTCAAGATAAGGTTCAAAGGGTATTTCAGATAACATGAAAGGACAACAGCAAGCAATTTCAAAGACAAAAACCTGCAACCATTCCTTGCCCTTGTTGTTTTTTTTCCGGATAAGAAAAGTACACCCTATTACACTTCCCAGTCTTCTGCAGCTCAGGACTCAGCTCACTGTGCTGATCAATGGTTGTCATGACAGCCTCTAAGGAGTGATCTGCCACCTGAGAACTTCCAGACACGACTACATCATCTGCTCACAGCTCTTCCACCTCCCGACATAAGAGCTGGAGCCAGGCAGCAGGAAGCACCTGTAAGTATTTTACATCCACCAGGGACACCACCTCCCAACTTGCAGACTTCTCATCTGGCCGCATACAGTCAGGGACCTCACCCCTCCTCCTCAGGTAGCCAGAACCCTGGCCAGGGTGCTCATTAAGTGGCCACAGCTCATGGAACGAAGGCATTTCCTCTCTGCCATAAAATGCATCATTTACCATAACAGACTTTTTCTCCATCGCGATCTGCTGGCAATGGATGTTTGCACCTCTCACCCTTCCTCCTCTTCTCCCTCCCTTTTTTTACCACCCCCACACATGCTAAGCCCCAGGAGGTTTCACAGGAAGGAAGAAGGAGGTTGTATGTTGTCTGACAAGGGTTTATAAGCTGCCCTTCTGGCACAGAACTAGAATCAGGACATTGTTTAGCTACAAGCCTGAACTAGAGTAATAGGTACAATGAAGCTAGATGCCATTGTGAGGTCCACGACAAATAAATTAGTCTACGTTACATTAACAAGCATATCAACACAGCTGCAATTCTGTCTCCCTACCTCTCTGACTTTGACTATACCAAGTAATATCCTCAGAACTACAGCACAATGCCAAATGTACTTTGAATTATTCCATTTTTACTGCATAACACAACAGTCTCTGGAGACAGAGCTGGAGACAAGACTACCTACATAGTCTAGGGTCCTTCCAGGAAGTTAAGTCATCTCATCAAGATAGGAGGAGACAGAACCAGAGACAAAGCTACCAATGTTGTAACTCAGACTGGAGACAGGATCAGGAAAAGGGCCTGGAAATCCTGGAAATCCAGTCAGCAAAGCAGGACAGGAAGAGACAGGCACACCTGGAACATCTCTCAGGAACTATGACGGCCTAGGACCGTGCTTAATGGAGCTCATGGCTTGATGGGCAGGGGCTGCATGGATGGAGGCCCTGGGTAAGTCTTAGGGCAAAGAAGAGGTTTTGGTGCATTGAAGGCCCTGACCACTGTAACTTGGCTATAGAGCTTGTAACACGAGGGAATTACTGTCCTTTCATAATCTGATAGTGTTCTGCCCCATTGCTCAACTCACCTCAGCAGACAGAGTCTTAAAAGGATGGTCCCTCGAGGGATTGGTAAGGTCAGTAGATCAATATATTAAATTTCCAGGTCATAGTTGTCATGTAGATAGCTAATTCTTGTCCAGCTATCTGTACCCAAGAATGCAGTACTGCATATGAAGGAACCTAGCAACCCTACGCAGACACCCAAACCAATAGGAGAGATAACAGCACATTTCAAGGCATCTCTGACACCTTGTCCTCTTAAGTATAAAGCTATGAATAAAGTACAGAAATATGCATAAGTCTGGAAATAAAAGAAGCATTTAAATGGGGTTCTACAATCCTTTATCCTGGTCATGGAGATCAGTGTATCTAACACCTTGACTGGCTCCTTGAAGACAACAGGAGGAATAGCATTGCTTCTTTTGTTTGGGTTCAGCTAGACCTCTTAGTTACGCTTGTGGTTATGTTAAACATTCAAAGCAGTCAGAATGTTCTCAAAAACTCTGTGAGATAAGACCATCAGATACTCCTGCAAACTTATCTGAAGACGCCATATCTCTGCCTGAAGAGAATTACTCTTAACCCTGATTTCTAACATAACATTTTTACCAACAGTACAGTCTCTCTGCTCTCTTGCAGCCTAAACATAGTTTTGCAGTCTAAATCCAAAGTTCCAGTTCAGTACAATCAGGCATTTAAAGTTTTAATCTTCAAGCCTGAGAAGAAAATCCCTCATCTAACTGGTGCTATTTTCAGTCAGAACTACCCTTGCTGTAAAGTGTTCCATTTCATAAACCCCAGTCCTTGAGGGCAAACAGCTAATTGTTTAAATGGTATTGTGCAAATATTCTAGAGGTGAACAATCCCCCAAACACCTGCTGCTGTAGTTAATGCCCGTGCGTTCACTTCTAGCCACAACATGCATATGTATTACCTTTATCTGTGAAGAGACATATGGAAGAAGTTTTTAAAAGGCAGGAATGTTTTAAAAAGGCAGGAACGTTCAAGTCACATTTTCTAGCTTATCTTTACCAAAAGGGCAGAAAGAGAAAGTGCAGGTAAATGTGATCTCAGACCAAATGGTCAGATGATTTAATTCTTTTTAAGATATTCATGTGGCAGAAAACACACATACATAATGGAAGGCTTCTATTTTGTATGAGAGCGGGCACACAGTGACTAGATGATATATCATTTCCCAGCCTTGACAAATTTTCTGTGAGCCAGGTTTAGTATAAGGCAGCCCACTGGCTGCACTTCTTGTCTCCCACGGGGGCTATGGATTCCCCCAGAAGCAGGGGCATCAAACCCAGTGCGGCAGTCCCTGCTTCACAGTAGGTTTATTGACCCTTCTGGTTTGCTGTCCTACCCACCGGCACCAAATTACTCAGTGCCCCACACCCTGTGAAAGCATCTCACAAATGGCTCAGAGCAATAAGTGAGAGCAGAAACAAGTTCTTTCATAAGCTGAGATGGCAGTTCATGCCCAGAAGCAAAAGAACTGATAAACCTCATAATACTTCAACTTCACAAGTTAACTGCAAGTATCATTTCTATTCAAGTGCTTAATCCTACACTGCCTTTAAAATGGTTTCCCCCCATGTCCCACAGCAACAAATTCCACAAGTTGATAAGATGCCACTTTAAAGTTTACTGCCTTTCAAGTGCTTTAAACATGTAGTCTTCATTTTACCATGTTGATCCAGCATGAAGAGATAAATGGAAGTGTCCAGTTAATTACCACCCAGTCAGCTCTCATCCTAGTAGATTCACAGCTGGCCAGGTAACCAAGAGCTCCAAATGACAAGGATGTTTTAAACTAAGGAGGCGAGGGTTGAATCATAGAATAACAGAATCAGAGAATCATAGAATCCCTAGGTTGGAAAAGACTTTTGAGATCATCATGTGCAACTGTATCTGTATGTTAATAAATCATGTCCCTAAGCACTTCATCTACCTGTCTTTTAAAGACCTCCAGGGTCAGTGACTCAACCACCTCCCTGGGTAGCCTGTGCTAGTGCCTGATAACACTTTTGGTGAAAAACTTTTCCTAATGTCCAGTCTGAACCTCCCCCAGAGCAATTTGAGGCCATTCCCTCTCACCCTATCACCCATCACTTGCTAGAAGAGACCAACACCCGCCTTGCTAAAACCTCTTTTCAGGAAGTTGTAGACAGTGACAATGTCTCTGCTCAGCCTCCTCTTCTAGCCTAAACAATCCCAATTCCCTCATAAGACTTGTTCTCCAGACCCTTCTGCAGCTTTGTTGCCCTTCTCTGGACAGGCTCTAGCACCTAAATGTCTTTCTTATGGTGAAGGGCCTCAAACTGAACACAGTATTCAAGGTGTGGTCTCACTAATGCCAAATACAGGGGCACAGTCACTGGTGCTGCTGGCCACGCAGCCACTCCTCTCCTAGTCTGTAGCACTGCACAGGGGTTTTGTGTCCCAAGTGCTGGACTCTGCACTTGGCCTTATTAAACCTAATCCCATTGGTCTCAACCCATCGGTCCAGCCTGTTCGGGTCCCTCTGTAGAGCCTCCTTACCCTCCAGCAGGCTGACACTTCCTCACAGTTTAGTGTCATCCGCAAATTTGCTATGGGTGCATTCGATCCCCTCATCCCAGTCATTGACATAGATATTGAACAGGACAGGACCTGGTATCGAACCCTGGGGACACCAATTGTGACCAGCCTCCAGCTGGAGTTAACTCCATTTACCACCGCACTCTGGGCCTGGACAACCAGTCAGTTTTTAACCCAGCAGAGGGTGCACCTGTCCAGGCCAGTGGAAACCAGTTTCTCAAGTAAGATACTGTGAGACACCATGGCAAAGGCTTTACTAAAGTCCAGGTACACTACACCCATAGCCTTTCCCTCACCCATTAAGCAGTCACATCGTCATAGAAGGGAGATCAGGTTAGTTTGGCAGGACCTGCCCTTCATAAACCCATGCTGAGTGGGCCTGATCACTTGTTTGTTCTGTATATGCTGCTAGATGGCACCCAAGATGACCTGTTCCATGACCTTCCCTGACACTGAGGGCAGACTGACAGGTCTGTACTTTCCTGGATCCTCTCTCTGGCCCCTCACATAAATGGATACAACATCAGCCAGCCCCCAGTCCAATGGAACTTCCACAGTCAGCCAGGACTGCTGGTAGATTATGGAAGGGGTTTGGTGAGCACCCCTGCCAGCTCCCTTAATAACCTTAAGGTTCCAGCCATCTTGGATGGATGAGAGAAATGACAAGGAATGTGAAGCTGGATTTTCTGGAGTGGCCTACCCTTATTTCCAAAGAATTTTTATAACTTGGTTCAGTGGGCTAGACTAAACACTATTATATGTTGGAAGAATCCTCACTTTAAAGAACACCTGAAATCTGGTTTATTCCCTCTATATTCCCTCAATTGTAAACAAGTTAGGATACTATCACAAATGTATTTTACTTTCAACTCCCAAATAATCAGTATAACTAAACCTATTTGCATAAGAAGCAGTATTGCAATGGTGATTTAAAACTTAAAATCTGTATGTCAGGTTCTTCAGTACAGCAACTCCTGCTCCTTCATTGCTCAGGTCAGGATGTTCACCTTATATGAGTCTGCAGAAAACACAAATGTCCATTATTATGCTTTTTTACTATACATTTTAATGTTAAAAATACCAGATTCATAAAACCAGAATTCTTAATGAGAACTAGTTAATTTAGAATAAACTCACTTCTAAATTTTAAAAGTAATTTTATGCAAAGTTTAGTTTCAGTAATTTGATGCATGGAATATGGGTCAAAACCTTGTTTCATTGAAAAAATACTTATTATTTAAATAAGTGAGACTGCTCTGACATGACAGAAAGACTAAGCTACAGAACTTTCAATAGACTCACAGACAGCAAACATCCAAAATAATCTGTATCTCAGTAAAGCAGAACAAAGAACAACACTGGAGTGTTGGATCTAGCCAGCCACTGTATAGTCAGGACCTGAAGTAGCCTGAAAGATATTAAAATTACACCTTTTTAAAGCTTTAAAGCTTCTTTTTTGCTGTATGAAAAAAAAAAACCCAAAACCAAAACCCATGGAAACCCTCTTACCATGTGCCAGAGATTAGACTGCCTAGGAAGGAGGAAAAACAAGTACCACACTAATATGGGACAGGGGAAAGACACGCAAGAAGCCGACAGAATAACTTCAATGTAAATGATAGCCTAGGGATTTGGGCTGTCAGTTGGGATATAAAAAACTCTATTTAAACCTCTGCTAAGTCATTCTCTGCCAACCCACACACGTGCCCTACGCAGACAGCTCTTAGCTATCCTAAAATGTCTTTGCACATGTGTGTGAAAAAAATTTTACAAAGATTTTTAGTTTTCCTTGGCCTTGCCACTATACAAGTTAAGAACTTTTCTCAAAGTTCAAACACTTTCATGGGATGAAGCACTCATTTTTCTGCTGTTGAAAACTGTGTACTTTTAAAGCTCAATGTTCTGAAAATTTTGACACAAGGAACAGGCTGTGTTAGGTCTTTGGGGGATTCTGCTATGAAAATGGGCACTGGAGTAATAAAATCATCAAAGCAATGCTAGCTATTCAACAACGAGCTTCCATTTGTTGCCAGAGAAACACTGTGTTGAATGAAATGCATTTAGAAAAACATTAATACAAAGGGAAAATATGAGTAATCAACATAAAGGAATGAGCCATGGAAGCTTGCTTTATGAAATGTCTTCCAGGCTGTCTCAAAACATTAGACAGAGAGGTTTTCAGTTACTTCTTATGGAGGAATTTTCAATTTTAGATTCATCACCCCAAAACTGTATCATTTTGTTCTACCTTTCATGTTCAGTTTTTGAATGAAGGAAGCTGAAAGTCTGAATGTCATGAGAGAACATGAAAGAACTTCATTCCAACCAACATGCTCATGGTTATGTATTTTTGTCCTTGTCTTTTTTTTTGTGTATGAGTGTCCTTCTCCAGTTCTTCCATGTGGATGAGGTGCTAAAGGGCATGGTTTAGCGTTTGACAGGAACGGTTGGACTCGATGATCCAGTGAGTCTCTTCCAACCTGGTTATTCTATGATTTCCTCCCCCTTTCTTGAAGACAGAGAATTGAATCCTACTGCTTGCACCATGTGATACAGGCAAATAAAGTCTCATATCAGTAGAGAGGGAAGACTACATTTCAGGAACTTAAATTAAGCTGTCCAGAATGATCTCCAACCTTAAAGTCTCTTGTTTTATTAAATACATAAACCTGAAATATAACATAGCCTAACTGATTTATGATGAACGAAAAATTCAGTTTGTACATAAGCAGCCTTATTTACATCATGCCATATTTAGCATGGAGGGTTGCAGAGTAATCTTATAGTAGTGTGAGCTAGTACGAAAGTAATATTTTATTCCACCAGGAGCAAGAAGGCAGCACAAAAGTAACTGTGCTTCTTTAAAGCATGCCTTCTCCACCCCCTCCCCGCTCCGCCCCTTCCATGTACTCCTGGAGCTACACAACTTTCGTTTTGCTTGGTTGAGCAAATACACTGGGAATCACATACAAACACACTGTAGGCCTCATTAGCTTGCTGGGTGATTTTAATAACCTGCAAATACTTGATTAGGGAAAAAAAATTATCTCCTTACAAATGAAATCAAGGAGGTTTACAAGCAAGTCTGGTCATATTGGCATTCCATATATCTGTACAGAACTGTGATTTTGGCCATTTGCATAGAAGAATATGTAAGCGTATTGGCATGTTTTCTATCCTGTACAGATAATGCCTACAATAACTACACTAAGAGGCCAAGTGACATGGAAGCCTGAATCCATCGCATTGTCCTTTTTTTTTTTTTTCTGTCAAGAACACAGGATGAGTTGCAAGCTTAAGAAAGCAAATTTTCAAGTAAAATGTGGAGGCAAAGAGAAATCACAAGTGGGTTTGAAGTCCCACCTGGCCCTGGAGTTTTCGTGATTAGCCAGGCAAAAGAATGGGAAAGTAAAATTAAACAAACAAGATCTAATCCTCTTACCTTTTGTATCTTATTTGGCTGTGATAACATAGATGGCAAAACACTCCTCATATAATAACAACATTGACCCACAGCAAATCTTTTTCTTCCTTTTTAATATTTTTTTAGGTGTCAACCTACCTTGTAGAAATGCTCTCTACTTTATGACATTGTTTCCATTAGTCTACACTTTTCCATTTTGGCCACTCTCCTTAAAAAGAAGTGTCATCAGAATTAAAACACTTGAGGGTAGGATTATGTCTTAAGTATATCCATTACTTTTGCTCGAGGAAAATAAACTTTTGTTGTCACTTGATAGCTACTTAATCTGCTACAACAGGATTTATTATATTTTCTGTAATTCTGCTCTTACTGACAGATGCATATTCTCCTATGACAGTTTCCTGGAGAATTTTTCCTCTGGCCACAAATATTGGTCATCAGGAAAAGAAAATAACATTCCAGGCATGCAGCTGGTTCTTACACATTGCAGGCATGCAGGCACATCATCTACCTTAATAGCAAGCTATTACATCTGTTCTGTGCCATCTTACCTCAAGGACCTCCTTTACCTCCTCTGAAGTAACTCAGAGGCTAATCCAGTTAGTTCTGAGGGCAGATGGGTAGCTTATCAAAACAAAGTGAAACAAAAAGACACATTCAACTGTCAGAATGGTTTGGGCTGAAAAGGACCTTAAAGATCATCTAGTTCCAACACCCCCTCTCATGGGCAGTTTCACCTCCCACAAGACCAGGATGCTCAAGGCCCCACCCAACCTGGCTTTGAACATTTCTAGGGAGGGAACATCCACAACATCCCTGGACAACTTGTTTCAGTGTCTCACTACACTCATTGTGAAGAATTCCTTCCCAACTTGTAATCTAAGTCTTCCCCCTTCCAATTTAAAGCCACTCCCACTCATCCTATCACTACATGCCCTTGTAAATGTCCCCCTCAGCTTTCTTGTAGGTCCCCTTCAGGTACTGGATGGCCACTATAAGGTCTCCTCAGCGTCTTCTCTTCACCAGGCTGAACAAACCAAATTCTTTCAGCCTGTCCTCATAGAACAGGTGATCCAACCTGCTGATTACCTTTGTATCCCTCCTCTGGCACCATTCCAACAGTTCCATATCCTTCTTATGTTTGGGATTCCAAAGTTGGACATAATCCTCCACCAGAGTGGAGTAGAGGGGGAGAATCATCTCCCTTGACCTGCTGGCAAGACAACTTTTGATGCAGCCCAGGATACGGTTTGGCTTCTCAGCTGTGAGCGCCTATTGCCAGCTCACGTCAAGCTTCTCATCAACCAGTAACACCAAGTCCTTCTCTGCAGGGCTGCTCTCAACCATGCCATCCCCCATCCTGTACTGAAACTGCGCACTGCCCTGACCCAGGTGTAGGACCTTGAACTTGGCTTTGTAGAACCTCATGAGGTTTGTACAGGCCCACCTCTCCCGCTTCTCTAGGTCTGTTTGGATGACATTCTATTCTTATAGTGTGACAAGTGCACCACTC
This sequence comes from Piaya cayana, assembly GCA_013389865.1. NCBI lineage: Eukaryota > Metazoa > Chordata > Aves > Cuculiformes > Coccyzidae > Piaya > Piaya cayana. The sequence continues at coordinate 106,643 of WAAB01002272.1, forward strand.
AGCTTAGTGTCATCTGCAGACTTGCTGAGGGTGTGCTCAATCCCGTTGTCTATATTATTGATGAAAATATTAAACGGCACTGATCCTAGTACAGACCCTTGACGGATACCACTCAACATGGATCTCCATCTGGACATTCAGCTGTTGACCACTACTTTCTGAATGCAGCCATCCAACCAGTCCACCCATCAAATCCATCTTGCTCCAATTTAGACAGAACTATGACAAGCATGTTGTGAGGGACCACGTTGAAGCCTTTACAGAAGTCCAGGTGGATTACATCTATTGCTTTTACTGTGTCCACTGATGCAGTCATCCCATAGTAGAAAGGCACTATTGCCCAAAATACTCTTGGTAGAGAGCACACAAAAAGTCAAGCAATTCTAGGTGTAATCTTTCTCCAGCATTTGGATTGCAACTGAATAATAGGCTTTAGTATGGCCTGGCCATTACCTTCTTCCTAGTTGAATGTTGTGGTTCAATGAAAGGTTGTTGATAATATAGACACATACAACAGTGCCCAAAGTGGGATGATAACTAGAATCACAGACAAAAGAACAGCTGAGACCTCAATAGAGATCCACTATTTAGATCTTTCATTGCTTTTATCTCATTTTGCAAACCCCTTCATTGGCATCACCTTCGTGCTGATCAGTGCTTATGTCCCACCAGTCCACTGAAAGCTCTCCACTTCTTGTTCCTGTACTGACTGAAGCCCAGCCTCAAATTCAGTTCTGCCAGATGAAATGTTGTCTCCTAAGCATCTCCGAATAGATTTAGGCAGCTGAGAGAGAGGACTTATTCCAATATTCTCATTACACTCACTCATATTCAGTGCTGTATGGTCAATTTCAGGAATCCAAAAACTATCGGTAAGCACTCTGCTGCCTTACAAAATGGAGAGATTTAGTTTCTTTGAAAACAGAAAGCAATAACAGCAGGATTTGACCATGTTCAGTTTTTAACTCCTGCTAGCTTGATTGTGACATTTAGTTTTGCCAACTCCTACAAATTTGTTTAAAATGATCTTTGGCCCCAGGAACCCCACATGAATTAATTATGTGCTCCTTCAACCCTATGAAAATTCTTCAGTGGCCAAAGAAATCTGCCTATTGTGTCCACTACACATCTACTGCTTCTGCATCTGCAACAGATCTTCACCTTCTGACCAAACCTGAGAACGGTAGTTTCCAGAAGATTTCTCTACACCTCACTCAATGCCAAGGCAAAAGTTGTTACTTGAGAGGTATTTGTTTCCTGGAATGGAAACTAAAGGAAGATGGTGAGGAGGGAAGAGAGAACCTGAGTGTAAACTGACTCTTTTTCTTTTGCATAATGATGGAACCAGCTCAGCTCTTCTAAAATGACAAGTTCCACTGTTCCACTCCCATCCCAGAAAAATAAGATCAGATGCTGTCTCTCCTCTAAATTCTTTGGTAGCCTGAGCAAAGTGAATAGAGGAAGGGGTGGTTTAGCTTCCTGCAGAAGTCCTCACTGACTGCTCTTCCCCACAAAGCAGCCAGTCAGGAGTGTCCTGTGAAAAAGCCAGCTGTAGACTGCAGCTTGGCACAGCTACCTGATTGCTAGCAGCAGGGGTCAAAGGTATATGATTAAGGTGAGAGGTTCGCTAGCTGGCACTGCTGCTAGAATGAGCTCAGAAACCAGCATGGTTCCAGATGGAAGTAGTTGTTGATGCTATTAATAAATCCTGGACTTTCTGTCCAAATATTCAGCTTCATTCTACACCCCAAATATCAAACTAGACTAAAAAGTAGATTACAGCTTCTTTGCACAACTCCAGCAACAGCAAGTGAGAGAAGCCAACCCTGCAGAGTATTCTTGGCCTAAGGAACTTTCCTGAGTGTCCAAACGAGGGCAACATGGCCCAGGGCTCTCCCAGCTTGGCATGACAGGTATGACTGAGGAAGAGGAAAGTGCCTTGGGCTGAGGCAAATTAATTTGTCTTTGTGGCTATTCCAGTTCACCCTGAGCTAAGCGGGTACCTGGCCTAGCTGGAAGTATCAGTGTATGGCATAAAGCCAGCTGTGCCATCCCATTCCACAGGACTCCAAAGTTGGAATTCAGATTTTATTTGGCTGGGTTGCTCTGCTCCAGCATCACTAGGGCAGACATATTTTTTAGATATTATATTTTACATGTATGTTTTAAATAAATAGCCTGTATTTTAGGAGCACTTAGCCATAAGTATATAAACTGCTCTGAGGTTTACCCCATTGGAATTAGAATGAACTTAATTCATAATTCAGACATCAGGCTAGAAACAGCTCAGCTTCGCTCCATGGACCTATAGCTTGATGTCTGAGCTGCCCACGAGACGCCCTCTAATCCCAATAGCTGTAACCTAACCTCAGAGTGGTTTCTAAACTTACTAAATAAATATACTTTTTAAAGAGGAATGCACCATATTTACTAGGGTTTTTGCTCCGTTCAGGCAGACCATCATATTAAAGCAGCTCCTATGAGAGAGGCTGTAGAGAGACACAACTGTATTCAAGAAAATTTCAGAGCATATTTTTAATTTTTTTTTTAAAAAGAAAAATCCAGCCTACTCTATTTAACTAAATAAAAGAAGTATCTAAAAGTGCAAATTCTTTAAGCTATGGAAGGATACCTCCCATAAGCACTTATCTATGCAAAAAATCTTCTTGCATGGGTAGCTGTACTGAATTCACTATGGCTGCCTACTTTGGAAGGTTACCAAAGAATGGGCCTGAGCTACCTACTTTTGTGTTCATTCCTCAATCAATACTTTTTTTGCAGGCTCACAGGCGGTACTCAGGTAAACAAAAAAAATATCTGTGCATTCAATCTTCAGTCCCACTTTGTATTAGTACCTTGTTCATTTAACAATAATTTTTTTTTTAGCTTCAATGTACGCAGACAGAAAAGTCAAATTTTCAAAATAGCGTTTTTGCAGGAGGAAGGAATATATTAGTAGGAGAGAAAGTCTGTCTGTCTGATCAGATCATGGCTTTCTATTTGATCTTCATTGATAATTTTTCAACTTCACTCAACACTTTGTGTACTGGAAAAGAGCTGTGCAGCAGGGACTTTTCTAGATGCCTTAATACCACAAACTGTATCTGGTCAGTCTGTCTGCTCTCCATGTGTGCCTGGCTTCACAGCAAATAAATGCCAGAAATAGCATTCCTACAGGATTTCCAGTTCAAAAGCCACAAGAATTCTTTTTCTCATGGTATGGCACCAGGCAATAAAATGGTGTCATCTGGAAAATTACAGTCTTGGAAACAAATGTTTTTCCCTCTTCACTGATTTAAATCATCTAAAAATAGATGAGTTGTCACATAAGTTTTATATTTGCCAGGGGAGCCCCTCATTTCGTCTTGTAATAGTATAAGAAACATATCCCATAACATGACAGAGAGATCTTCCTAGGGAATTCCCTAGGAATATCTTTTTTCTTTAACTGTGCAGATTCCTCAAAAATAAAACACAAAACCAGTTTATCAAAGGTTGATAACCCATTCAAGGTCACATCAAACAATGGTTTTGGGGAGTACTTACATAGCACAAATAGAGAGGAAGAAGGAAGAAAATGTCACAGACTAAATTTCTTTTCAGTTCTTCTTTCTGTTTTCTTAAGTAAGACTTCCTAAAATTGATGCTGTATGAAAACAGACTGTCACGTTTGTTGGCCAAGAGAAACACCTTCTTAATGCATCACCCTGATCAGCATAGTTGGGGCAGTCTTGAATGATGTTTATCTCTTGATGTCAAAAACCACGAAAAACTTGCAGGTGAAAGTCATGGAAGAATTTAACATAAGAAAACAGGGCTTCTCAATGTTCAACTGCTCAAGAAAAATCCTTTTTATTTTTATTAGTATAACAGCTCAAAACTTCTAGGATTGATTATTTATTGTTTAAAAAAGGTCACCAAACTATAACATCCACTGGAATGTTCTTCCCTATCCATTAGATCTGACTTCCTCCTTAAACTTCCCATTGAAACAGCTTCCTAACACTTTTGTCATCAATTGAAGCCATTGTAAGCAGACATTTTTGAAAGAGTTTCAAAACATCACTAGCTTTCCCTAAAAACCAGGAACAGCACTAGTTCCAATCTCCATGTACTTTCTGACTTTTGCAGAAGCTCAAAGAGAAAGCATGATCCTCATTTTAAATGTCTTATTGCCATCTTTTTTTGATCATTTTTGCATGATCAGCAAAAAAAGCTTGAACTATAAACTACCTCACTACAAGTCTAGCCCTTTATTTCCATTTGACAGGATTCATGCTTTCACTAATAAGAGTTCAAGGGTTCAGGCCATGCTGACGGTCTGAAGTTGCACAGACACAAACTCCGGCAGTGTCGCGAATATTACATTTGCAATTCTATATATAATCTATATCACATCAAGAATCAGAGGTTCCTTACAAGCAAAGTAAGTAATAAATGTATCTCTGCAGTTTTCAATTACTTGCTTCTGAAAAATATTGATGATGGAGAAAAGAACAAGCTTATAGGTAGAGAGTAGAATCTCAATTATCATGACTAGCATGCTAAATTTCAGTGAAATGAAAGCACATTGTAAAAATGAAAAAGGGCATACATCAGTGAAAGGTTGAATTGTTTTCCTTGTGTTGATGATCCTGTTATTACCTCTTACTACCCTACCAAACTGATATATGCAAACAAAACTGCAATACACCTTGCAAAACTTTTAGCGTCTCTTTCCTGTAGAAAAGGATGCTGCTTTTCTCGTTGGCTTCTAGCTGTCTGATAGCAATTCTATAATAGTTAGCAATAATATACACTACCAATTGCCCTATCTAGGACCAAAAGACATAGTAAAAATTAAGTTTTCTAAGGGAGAAATTGCTATTCCTCAGAGCACAAGCCTTCTGCTGAAAGTGCTTTCTTACCCAGCCTAAACAATTAACATATCCTGGACTGAAAAGAAAACACCTCTACTTGGCACACATATAAGAGAGATTAGCATGCAAACTTTCTTCCACATAGTTTTGTTCAACAGCTGTATACAAGATCAGCCAGGACAGGCACATGACATGCTCTCACATGAAATACACATGTGAGCCATAAGCCTGCTAGAAATTCCCAGAACCACAACATTTCACTTGTCATATTACCTGGCTTCATTCCTACATTGATGGAGTTTCAGCTTCAGACCCTCACTAGATAAAACAGGCACCTTACACTTTGGTTTCATGCATTTGGTCACCCACATTAACAGCAACAGCATTATAACAATGTTTTAACCATATATAATTATTTTTCTTCATCTTAACATAAGCTTTTTGAAAGATTATCTGGCAGTTATGAGCAGTGGACATATCCTTCTCTTACACATGACAGAAAAACAATGGCTAGTGATGGTTTGAACTTAAGATAAATTGCCCCAAAATCTGTTTGGAAAGAAAGCTCTGATGACTAGATTTTAAAAAGTGGTCAAGTACCTGAACCAGCAGTCTTACTAGGATTTTTAAATGACTAGATTTTGAATCATCTAAAAGCTATTCTCTTTAAGAAATGGAAGACATTCCCTAATAAGCCTCAGAGCTAGGTTACTTTTTGCGAGTACTCTTTCTAAAATTCATGGCAGTTTACTTTCTGGTTTACTGTGTTCCTTCTCCACGCATCATTTCTAATTGTGCCCTGGGGCATGTCCCCTCATCTGGGAAAGAGTGAGGGCAATGAAGGAATGAGCAAAAACTGTGTTGCTAAAAGCCTGTAAGTTCATGTGGGAGGACAGCACTATTTGCAAAAGCAGAAGACTCAACTTCTCAGCCTCTTAAAGCAGCATAGCTTTGGAGTAGAGGGCTAGGAATGACGGGGAAAAGGAAGAGGCACCGAGCCATTCCCTGATCCTTGACCTTCATCACAGTGCCCAGCCCCAGTTTACAAACATAAAGCCATTCTTAAGAGTTTCATTGCCATATCCCATCTCATTCTTGCGCTCTGGCAAGATCACCTCTTTCATTTCTGCCTTTCAGTCATGTGTGACACATGGGCTCACCATCTGCAAGAGGCTGAATTAGCAGCAGTACTGGTAACTGACTGATGGGAGGATGAAGCTCCAAGCTAACAGACAAAATCAGCATCTCCTAGAAGACAAAAAACCATGAAGAAATAGTGAGAAAGAAAAGAAGCTCTCAGTCACTCTGAGCTGTTTTCATCACCAGAAAAAAATACCTGTAGTGAACATACCATGTTGCATAAATCATCACCAAAGAAGCTGTGTGTCCAGGTGGACTTGAAAGTGGATGGAATACCTTTGTGAGGAGCCCTTCCATGGAGATAGAGAGTTGGATTCAGTTGGTATTATTCTGGTCAGAGCATGGAAAGATCTCAAATGTGTATGTTTAGAAATTGTCTGTCATAGAACGATATTGTGCTAGCTGAAATTTGTGAGCATTTCTTAGAGTAGCCACAAACACAGCATTTCTGTGAACAGTTGTGAACAGCTCCCTTCTAACAATAATTACATGAGGGCTCCCTGCAGGGGAATAATGAACAGAGGATTTGCAATACATGAGGAAGGGAGCTGCTGTGGTCTGTGTAAGTATCTAAGCACTACATGGTTAGACTGAGCTTGTCTCTTTCTTATTATTCCAGGTCCACATAATCAGGATAAATCTTGCAGCACAGAATTGCACATAATTTCCTAATACAGGTTATATTAACCTTGATGACATGTTGTGCTGTCACACTGCTCAAGCAGTTACTATTACTTGGAAAAAATACATCAAAAATTTATTTAATTATGGGGGCTTTGCACTGTTTCACAAAAAGGCTGTAATCTGAGTTTTAGATTCTGTATAAACTAAGTGTTCATATCAGAAGTATTGCTACTTCAGAAAATGCTGGACCCTATTTGAAAGCAGATCCCAATCTACTCAAGAAAGTCAGTAATTATCTTATTATAACTTCCTACTGTGAAGAAAGATTTTTTTCTTCATGCAGGCATTGTTGTTCAGTAACTTAAGGCTTGTTACTGAGTTTAAGATTAAAAATACATTCAGCGCATGTCCACATACATTTTGCCATTTTGAAAAACCATATACTCTAGAAAAAAAAGCAGAAGGAAAGAGCATCAGGCAGCTGAAAGAATCCTGGACCAAAATAAATGTTTTCCTCATTAGATTGTATTTTTGTCCATGTTACTGAAAAATGGAAACAGCAAGAAGTATCTTGTTACAACACTTCCAAGCTTTCTGTGTAATTAGAACTCATTGAAGAAAGGCATGCTAGTGAAGAAATGGCTAACATTTTCAGAACATTTTCAGAAATGTAGAAATGTGTCTAACCCATGGTGGTTGTTTTTTTTTTTGTCTAAGGAATCTGAATTTATTAGAAATGTCAATCAATAGCTTATGGTTTTGTAAATCTTAACTATTACTATGAACAGAACAGAATGTACTTCATTTTTCAGTGATGACAGTGAAGGATTTGATATCATTTAGTGAGAACATGACTAGGGCCTGAGGACCACATTCTGACAGTCTGTAGCTCCCTTAGGTTCCTATGCTTACTCAGGGGAGAAAACACCTCTAAAGTATGGTTCAGAGGACTTAGGTAAGCTAAGGATGCAGAAGTTGAAAAACAACTGACAGGAAACACTAGGCACAAGCACTCTTGGGATTTAGGCTGCCTAATTATGCTCTTAGTATGTAGGCACCTTGCCATTTAGTTTGCATGCATGTTCCTGTACATTGTCAGTGCTTGACATAAATCTTTTCACTGACTCCTTTTAAGAGTCAAGGATGCCTGTTTCTGACCTGCAGTACCAGAGCTGCAGCCCTGCTCTTTCAGGTGTCACTTGCTTCCTCAAAGTTACAGAAAAGTTAATCATCTTAATAATTTAAAAATAAGAGAAGTGTGTACTTCCATAGTCAGTGCAATCTCAACAATGACTTGAATGTTTTCCGAATATTTGCAATAGGCATTTTTGAAATAAAAAGTTCTTACAAGTGCTTTGCTTGGATCCCTTTTTCTGTGTACCTAATAAAGAGCTTTTGGACTAAAAATGTGGAAACAAAGACAGAGCAGCGAGTTTTTTAAAAGTAGAAAGTATAAAATGTATACAAAATATAAATCAGTGGGAAAAGAGAACATTCTCTTAGGAACTGCAATGGAGACATTCATTGTCAATCTCAGACCTGAATTGGCTACCCTTCAAGAAGCAAAACAGACTCCAATCTGGTAAAGCAACTCCACATCCTCCATCCCTCCCAACAAAATGCCCCTCTGAACTGAGAAGAATTTTCCATAGGAAGGAACAGAGGAAGAAAAAGTTTGGCAGAGATTACACAGGGAATTTGCAGCAGAGCCAGGGATGGAGTTAGCTGGTTCCTAAGGAGTTAGCTGCAGGTCCTGTCCATTCGACCACAGCAATCTCCTCATTTAGTTAGAGCAAGAGTAAAAGCAGTCAAATAACATCTGTCTCCTCGCTTTCTTAAAGGTGCTGAGATTTCCAGATGAAAAGTATGACATGTGCTCAAAACATTACTTGTCATCTTTTTCAGAGATAAGGCCGTGCAGGTTTCTGCCCCAGCTAAGGGTTAAAAGCAGAGTATGCCATTGTTTTGGCTGAAAAATATTTTACTGAGTTTTATCCATACTTTTTGCTGTGTAAGGTAGATCTCCTGTTAGTGATAAAAAGGGGTGAAAAAGAACTAAGCTCTTCCAAACCTGTATGTAACTTTAAACCAAATATTAACAGAAAAAAGTCTGGAATTTAAGTTGGCGCTTAGCTCTAGTTAATGAGGAGTTCAGATTTCCATTCTAACTGTCTTTTTCTGTTGCTTATAATTTTCTCAAATAAACTTCATTTGGGGCTGAAATTTTCCATGCCTGAGATTTTTTTTGGAAAGTTTATATAAAAATCAGTTGAACAGTTTATTTATGTTAGCACTGAAAACAAAAAAAAAAGAGCCACACAAAACTTTTTCCATGTATATTCTGATCAGACATTTTCTGCTCAATGAACTCAAAATCAGCCACAGTAAGGAATTTCCAAATTTTGCTTGTACGTATCATTGTTTTCAGTAAGCCTAGGGAAAAAACCACCAACAAACAAACTGCAAGCCAAATCTGGACATTAATAAATCTAGTGTTACAAGGCTGTTAAACTTCATTTTCAGGATGTAACTTAAGTACTTTCTATCTTTCAAGGTGTAGTTTGAAAATTTATGAATACTTAGAGTGGAATCATCACCATTAGCCTACTGATGATTGTTGGATATGTTCACACAGCTCTGAAAGGTGGTTTTAAAAGTGCCTATTAGCATAAGATGCCATACCATGCCTCTATGGCTATATTACAGACTGCATATTTTTTTAACCATTGAATTATAGCCTTGTGGACCCAGACAAACTGTGTTCCACTTGTAGGGGCGATATTTTGACTGCATAGCTCTGTGAGCTGTCTTGCAAGTCCATAAATCCAGTTTTAATTATCTTAAGCCATTGATTTCAATGGGAAAAACATACGTTCTGGTAGTGCAAGTTCTCTTAAGTCCTACTCTAAGAAGCAGCAGTAATTCGTTCTTCATGACTATATACAAAGTCAATGAATACACTCTTCAGTGTGGTCCTTTTTGTAGACAAAAATAAGATTTTCAGTCCAAATAATCAAAATATGTAAACACAGGTATGAATAACTACACATATACACTTATATGCCTGTACAAGTATATACATATAAAGCATATAACTTAATTGGTTAAACATACTTCATTGAAAGTAGTCGTTCCGTTGCTGACTTGAGGTCAAGAGAAAGATGCCAAAATACAGACTAGCAGAGATATTCGTACGGCAAAACACAGGACACCAGCTATGCAAAACACTTTGAATATTTGTGATATTTCTTAAAGCAGACAACCAACCAAAGCAAGATAAATCAATTTCCTGACTGGCAATGTGTAATATCCTTTGTTTTATTCACCACCAAAAATTTTGTTATTAATGGCATGTTTGTGAAGAATGTATTTCAATCCCTCTGATGAACGATCTATACATAGACTAAATAGCTTATTTCCACTGAGAAATCTTGCTAGTCGTTAAGAACAAAAAAAGAAAAAAGAGGTTGGGTGGGGGGAAGAGGTCATTACTTATAACCTCCAGCAGTCAGGAACAGTTCACTTCCTTTGAATTGTACTTTCTTGTACAGTCAGGCATTTCATTTCTGGGAGAAAAAAAAAAATCACAAACATTAGACTCATGAATGAAAATTCTGTACTTAATTGTAGTCTGTGTGAAACTCCCCTTGTTCTCTCATTTGCACCATGATTAAAGCCTCATTTTACCAGTGGGAATATTGAACAGAACTATCACTCTGGACTCAATTCACAAATGAAGTTACAAGGTCACAGTTACACAGAGCACATCAGTAGCAGTATTTCTGCTGTATAGACTCACAACCTTGGCACTAGTTCAGCTAAATTCTTAAGTGCACGTGTAGCATAAGCACAGGCATTTTTGCTCAACTTTTCTGCCCCTGCTGTTATTCTGTTGTTTTTAACTAGGAACCTTATTACAGCATGTCTCTGGCACTTTGGAAGAAAAGACAAAAACATGGAATGGTGCTTTGGGTAACCTGCTTTCACAGTGCTAGTAAGTAAATGATGTTTGGCAAGATCTGATGTGAGGGAAATGTATTAACTCAAAACACAAAAAACTCCCGTAAAAAAAAAATCGTATCAACAGTTTTGCTGCCTTCAGAGAAAAAAAGAAAAAAATAGCAGACTGTCTGAACCACAGACTCCCCTCAGTCTCTGAAGCCCACAGACACACACTTTATACAAATATATGATCTTATATACAGACACACAGATATTCCCCCCACCTTCCCCTACTATGTTGCTGCCATACTTACTCACAAAAGCAGTATGTAGGCTGTACATAGTAAATACAGACACTATAATGTATCTTGGCACACACAATATCGAGCATTGGCATAGACGCACATGAGGATGTGCATATTATTCCTGAAGCCAAGAAGTGAATAACACATTTAGAGGAAGCAAAAAACCACCATACTCTCTTTACATTAATACAACTTGATGTTTCCAATGGGATCTTAAGTCCAAGAAATCAAAGTTTTCTCCAAATACAATGAAGACTACAAGCCAGTCATGTTTACTTGATAAGCACCACTAGTTCCACTTTACAGGCAGGAAAGCTGAGTAAATGGAAGGGCTGGAATAAAAGATTAGGCTACTAATTCATCATTCAATCTCATCCTTATAAGACAGTATCATATGACTAGCTGAATGTAGATCTGAAGCAGTTTAATGCTGAATGTTTACCTTTTATGTCACAGGGCATACCCATACGGGTATGTGTGGCAGCACGAGCAGTGAGTAGGAGGGCATAGGAATTTTGTCAATTAATTGGCCAGTCTCAGATCCACAAATCTTCCTTTATGCTGCAATTCCTCCCACTCTGTATCAGTCTCTACCATACTCTGCATCAAAAGAGCAAACACCTCGCTTAAAGGGTTAGAAACTCAAAGGATCTGGAAGGGGAGTGGGGGAGGAATGCACCCTATATACAGAGACCATTTTGCCCATCTCTGCACATCTAAACTGCACAGCTTCCTGACAATTCACAGTAACCATACTCTGCTCTCCCCCCTCATACTGCATTGGATGCACCAGCTCCTATTCACTGACTTATCTCACCACATGTTCTTAAGTAAGTCTTATGCTGTAGAAGATGTGGCATATTCGGTATCTAGGAAAAATACGTGACTATGAAAAAAATCAGGTAATAGAAACAGCATCAAAACTTTTAATAAATAGCATTTTCCAGCAACAAAATATGAATAATTTTCATTCTCTCATCATTAGTTTTATACTCTACCACAGTTTACAGATTGTAAAATACAGTAAAATATGTAAATGGGTGTTTAAATTTCTTTATTGACCCACTCTGGTCGATAACAGCAACTTCCTTCTTTACTTCACCTCCTTTCCTGCCAAAGATTCTCTGCACTGCAGCCTGAGTCAGGGGCGGAAGAGGTAAAACTGCCAGCCCAGCATTTGATGCAATGGCAGAAACCACGTGCTGGTAGCAAAGACAATATTAGAAGATCAGGAGTTCAAGTAGATGAGGGCTAGACAATTGCCTTGTGTTTCTCCGCACAATATTGAAAAATATTGCCATATTGAAAAGTAATAAATCTCAGGAAATAATACTGCTATATGACAAGTCATTCTGCCTCCAGAAAAGGAAAGCTTTTTTCTCCTTTTATCTTTTTCAGGGATATATTTCTGCATATGTACCAGTGGCCGGTTGTTATCGCAACGTGGTGCCTATATATCAAGTGATTCTGGAGATGAGGAATGGTTGCCTAACTCTGAGTATGTAAATAGTCCAGCACAGAGCAGGTGCTGTGATGGGCCACCATGCTACAACACAATTTCCTTTGTACTGTCTCCCTTTCATAGAGATAAAAGATTGATCCTGAAACCTGGTATAATATCTAGTGTACATGAAAGGATTACACACCTGTTTGGGTGTGACATAAAACATAAATTGGGTACTGAGGCACCACACCAGTTCTTTTAAGCAAAAAAAAAATCGCTGCTGAAGTGGATTTCTACAGTACTCTAAAAATAAAAATGAGTAAGCCAGATATCATCTAAAGCTCCAAGCATGATAAACAAACAGTATATGGATGCCAAAATTGATGAGTGATTAGTTTATTAAAGTTAACATGCTTGTACACAAGACGTGGACTAAGCTGCTACGTTTAGATCAAAGTTGAGGGATCAGCAAGGGCCACAGCACTGTTACTGAGAGCCAAGAACAATAAAGAGATCTCCTGCAACTTGGGGATCCTCACTGAAGCCAGTGCTCCAATGCCATCAGATACAGATTTAGCCCGGAACTCTGATGCTGAGATGACACCCACACGCAAGAATGTCTATGAAATTGATGTTGGTTTTAATTTGTTCAGGGATGGAAACCTATAGTGTCACAGAGAGTCTAGATGTCCCTTGGTGGAATAGGCAGTGCATTCCACATTACAAGAGGTCTGCTTGGAGACTTGAGGTCAAAAGGGCTCCTAAAAGGATTTTTAACTTTTCTCGTAAATGCTGAATGCTTAATTTATTATTAAGTCGTGTTTACCCATTAATTGTGCAGTAAATAAAGCTGTGGCTTAAACTTCCCAGATATAGCATGGCAGCGTGTTAATTAGGACTGAGAGACTGGAAACCTGCCAAAATTAAGCTGTATGGGAGGTTGAGAGGTACAATTTTGTTATCAGTTATGTTGACATGTGCTGAGCGCTATGTGGTCACACTGCATACCCAACAGATCTAGTTCTAGCTCCCCTGTTTATGAAAGGGCTGCTGTTTGAAATATTTGGCTCTCAGTCAAAGTCTCTGAGTCTGAAGATCAAGAGTTGGTTGGGGTTTTTTTTTCCCCTCTCATTTCTATTAGTTTTTATAGATCCACTTTCCTTCTCAGAGGGGGGTTGCAGAGAAAGAAAGAGACCTACTCATATAACAACAGTGCATGAGGGAAGTTTGCGGGGAGAGGGAAAAGAAAGTGTGTTAAGCCTTGACTTGCAGCTCCACATCTATTTACTCTTTTCCCACTACTTCTAACCTCAGACATTTAACAATACTTGGAGTCCTAAGATGGGACTTGAAACTTTCACACATGTTGAATCTCCCTGGATTCAGAAATATTCAAATGAGCCATTGCTAAACCACAGTTGTCTACTTTCAAGCTCCTAAGATGTTTCTAGGGCACAGGATAAAGCAAAGAAGGGACAGATAATCTGGAAGTGTGAGGAGAAGAAAGGTGAAAAAAATAAAGTTAGTCATTCACAGAAACACTCTTGCAAAAACGTTTCCTAGATAGAAAACAGAAATGTAAAGATTCTCATATAAACTCTCTCATTTGCTGCTGCATCTCAAATGTCTACCACTCTTGCAAGTAGATTTTCTTTACAACTCTATTCCTTCTTCATAGCACATTTCTTACGAACTTGTCAGGATACTAACGCATAAAAATCCTATGATCTGATACAGTAGTACGTCAGTTCTTCAGTCCTGATTCACCAACCCCGCTCTCAAACAAACTGCACAATTAAAATCCAAGGTAATTCTGAAAGAAAAAGGAACAGTGTCAGTGGTTGAGAAGGTATTATCTGCTGGGGAGAAGTGGCTGTATCTTGAAACAATTCAATATTTGGATTTTTTTTTTTGGTACTATAGGTTTTTCATAGGTTTTGTGTTGGGTTTTTTTAAGGAAAAAATTGTATCTGTGATATTAGAATCCTGTAAACAGAGCCTAGATTAGGATCCATGAAATACAGATTTTGTTGTCCCGTCCGATCCATTATTGCCTATTGAACCCCCATTTTTTGTCTGGGAGCAAAATTTGTTACAATATCTATCAATATTTCATTATAACTCTATTCATAAACAGATTATCTCTTGCTATCGCGAACAATGAAAACATTAAATCCTTGTATAGTACAGTGATTCTTCCACACTCATGTGGTCTCTGTCAGTAAGTACAGCTCATCTAATGTTTATTCTCTACTTACATGAAAATCATAGAGTTGCTTTCTCATTCCTTCAGCAACGAATTATCATTACATGCCCACTGTTTTCAGAGTAATGAATGAAATTCTATCCAGGTGATCCTCAAGTTAAAAAAAAAAAAAGGTGGGTGTACTTGTTCCAGTATGAAAGTCATCATTGTAATTATAAGTTTTTACTCAAGCTGATTCTCCAAAAGGCTACAAAGTTCACCCAAAAATGCTCACTATGCCATTCAAATGAGAGCATCCACATTAGGCAAGTGATTATATCAGCAACCCCAAAAAACACAGACATATTTCCAAGTCATTAAAAGTGGAAATAGGGAGATTAAATACATTGTCTGGTCAAACACCAGGTTATTGGCATAAAGTAAACTAGAATAGATAATTCTCCATTCCTCATATTTGTCCTTAATCCAATTCTGTTGGCCTAGCAATTGTAAACAAAATGCAAAACATTTGTTGCTCACTTTTTAATCAGCCATAACAGGGGCATTTTGATCTCTTTCAATATCAAACTTGAAATCTAAGACAATCTCTCATGCTACTGTTTGTCTGTCAAGGACATGATTTTTGGAAGGCAAATTCCATGGACCATTTTGACAGTGCAAATTGCTGCAGAACCTATGCAAAGAATGAAAATCAATTTCTCATTCCCCAAGGGTGTCTCCACACATGGGCATATTAAATTAAAATGCTTGAAGCAAAAGGTCTCTTTTACTTCATCTTGGTATGACTCTTATTACTTGAAAGAGATATTTTGAAATACCTCACGCTTACATGCAGTTATGCATGAGGGTTGCACACACAAATTTAATTGGTCCCCAGGACCTTGCTTTGAAGTAATGACTCACAAAGAGTATTTTGTCAAGCCAACTGTGCCATAAAAATATTAAGTGTGGCTTAAAACAGTAAAGATTTTATTATCCTGTTCACTTCCTGTCATGAAGCATTGCATTAAATTGTACTTTTAAGGGATTAATGACCTATTTGCTTCATTCCATGCTGCATTTGTGGTTATAAAATCTATAAAAGCCATGTTATCAACACCAGTGTTAATGAAGGTATTGGAAAATCAGTCAAGCACAAATATATTCTAATCCATAGCATTAATCCAATTGCCTTTCCCTCAGAGATTTTTTTAGTGTTCCCTGGTGACCTCGCAGAATTGTCGCCATTTTGTGGGCACAGTCAGGAAAGTTGAATGCTTGAGAAAGAGAAAACAGGGAAGCAAAACCTGAACCTATGTTATGTAAGTCTAGAGGCCTCTCAGTTGTGAAGGACTGTACAGAAGTGTAGAAATGTCCACAGGAACATAGACTACAAATAGCCACAAATTACCACAACCGAAACCAAATTCAAAACTATGAGAAAAATTCTGTATTTTTGTTTTCATTATTTTGAACCGACACACTACAAGCCTTAAAATTAATCCAATTTATTCAGTAAGTGATAGGTCTGCAAAATAAGCTTGGTAAAACAATGATGAATTCTTAAAGTTTTTGTTTATAAATAAAATCGAGTAGACTGATTTCTTGGTCTTTTGGCAAAGCTTGTTCACAGAACTATGTAGTTCTGGGAAGGCTGAAACCATTCATGAAGTTGTGCTGGATTTCACAAATACTTCTGACTAAAAAAAGATTAAAATGGAGGAAAGCTGAAATGTTTTGTGCTGACACTCATTGAAAAGTTTTCAAAGTTTTATTTCAAAACAGGCTTTTAAAACTTTCTGAAAAGGCAGAATTTGATAAAAAGCAGTTAAAAGTAAGGCATTCCAGGCAGTCCTAAAACTGGATCACATTTTCAGTATCACAGCAAAACAAAAAAATCCCATTATTTGTGTAGTTTAACACATATGTACCATTTTTTAGCTATCAAAATGTCAACTTAACAGCAACAGTCTGCTTCATACTGGTATACTGACTGTCATCTGATCTCACACCAAGGAATCACCATCCACAGTATCAAGGACATCAGGAAATTAATACAGTGCACTTATTAGCCAACACAGTGATGAGACACCACTGAAACACACTCTGCATTCAGCAGCAGAAGTAACTGCACAGCAGAGCAAAGAATCAAGAAAAAAATAAGAACAGCAGAAAACAAAAAAACCTCAGATTTTCTTAAAGGGTGACATATAAGAATAGGTCCCTCAGTCATTGACACCCTTTGTATGTGGTGACTTTTACCTCCATGCCCTTAAGGGCTTTACTAGGAGAAGGGTTGTCACAAATACAGGCTCCAATGCTCAGCAACTTTCTTAACCCCACACAGCCACTCAGAGAGAGAACCTACAACACAGCTCAGCTAATTCCACCTCTGGTCAATCATCTATTATCTACACAATGCAGTTTTTAACAACTTATATGAAAGAGCCATACATATTAAGATGCATGGCACTCAATTTATTTACCTCAGAAAGGTGAAGAGATTCAAAAATTCTGAGTAGTGAGTACTTTCTGCCAAAGTAAGGAAATAAATGTAAGCTTTTCTTCCTTCTAGGTTATCTTGTTATTTTTACTGACTGCATGCACAGCTAATGATGGAAGAAACTTCAAATGTGACTCTGCAAAATATTCAAAAGCTTTCAAAGACACTACTCTCACAAGCTGAAATGTAGACGTGTAACACATTGTACATTTTACACTGCTTATGCATTGTAAATTAGGTGAGTTTTGTCTTTATTTCATCATTCGTTGTGAAAGCACTGGAGTTGCAGAGAAACTCACAATCAGCTTTCCTTTGCATTTGTTTTGAGAAAGCAAGCAGAGGCTATGCTCACTGGATTGTCCCTTGTGAATGAGCAGGGCAGAAGTCTGTGAGCACCCACGAGGGGAACCCTCTACTATTTAGTACACCAATAGCTCAGGGAAACAGGGGTTTCTCTGTCTCAACTTTGGCTGTTACCATTCTTGCACACAACTCAGCTATCCCAACATGGGTAAAATCTGACCTAGAAGGCACAGTGGGCAATGAAAGCCTCTACTCCTCCACGGTATTTTATTCTGTGCTTCACTCTTTCCTTGGAAGCTTTCCATAAGATCTATAATCTTTCAGCATAAGTGACACTCCTCTCTCACAAGAGAAGATCAACGTGTGAAAATAGGTATACCACCAACAATCTTGTTATTTTATCAGAGTGGCTCCTTCAGATATAAAATCTCATGGCCAAATTCATTGTAGTGAACCAGGAAAGGCTTGCGCATTCTTGGCTTTACGCCGGTGTTTGACTGATTTTACTCTACAAGTAATGGGCACAAGCTACTTAAGAATGCCTGCACAGGCTCAAAACTTCGTTACATATTCCATTAGCACATATGCACAAAAAAAAAAAAAAAAAGGTGAAGTACTTTTTCAAAACTATTTCCAAGGTTAACATTTCCAAGGTGGAACAATTTACTATCTGCTGTGTGTGTTTTAAGAATGCGTTGATACATAAGTGTTATTAGAATAGGCACCTTCTCTGAACTGGTTTCTTGGTTTTTGTACTTCCCTTTTATTTCTCTAATTATGCCTCTCCTTTTTCCTTCCTTTTATTCCTTCTTCTCTCTCTCTTTCTTTTTTTTCCCCCCTCTGATTATGTTGGCAATCAAAGACCACTGTTCATCTGTTTCTTCCTCCTTTCTGGACAGTCGTTCTGCCCACTTACTGCACAGTTCAAAACACAGAGGAAACTCAGACCAAGATGTCTGGTATATGAAGGTTGTCCATCATGTAGTTATATTCTTAGAAAGCACTGACTGCCAAAGAGGAGCAGCCTTCCACAGACAGCACAGACAGCTGCACATTGAACACACAGACCCCACAGCCATTTCCAAAGCTTGGATGTAGACCATGCATCAAGTAATACCAAAAGCTACTGATGCAAATGTTGATACGGGTTGACAGTATTTTCCAGAAGTTTTGGCTCTGTGTAATTTTATTTGACTGTATACAACTCTCAAAACTACCAGAAACAGAAATCTATATATAAATTACACGTTTAAACAGAAGCTGACAGTTTATAAGAGAATGCTCTGCATTAAGAAGCTTTCAGAGATACAGTTAAAGAAAGGTTTTTGTCTCCAATTTCTAGGGAGAAGCTAGGGATCTATTTTTTTATATGTTGTTTTCTACAAATGTGTGAGACATCCCTAAAAATCCCAAATGACCATGAACGTCTAAAGCTTTCAGCCAAGACAGAGGTGAGGAGACAGGCAAACAGAGGTAAATACAGGCTAATATAATACTGGCTGTTGCTTCTGATCGACATATGTGAAGTACGGCCACATATAGTGGTTGAAGTTTAAAAGGATTTTAAAATTGTAAATAACGTTTCTGAGCCTAGCCCTGAAAAACGCTGACATTTGCAGTGCTGGGAGCAGGCTGAGAGAGGGATTTCTATCCTGGTTTCCCACCCAGAAGAATATATTTACTCTTCAAACATTTTGAGGCAGGCACCCACGGAAATCAATGGGAACACTGCCATTGGTTTTAATGGGAGCAGAATCTGTCCCTATGTGTAAATATGCAGCAATATTTTTTTTTCCTCTCTTAAAAAACACCATCACAACTGGATGGAACCTGGTTTTAAACACTTAGACACGGGGCCTCTTTACTATAGGAGTCTCCAACGAGGTCTATCGTTAGCACCACACCAGCTGCCAGCTGAAGGCTCTGAAATGCTGATTTTAATCAAAATCTTTCCTTTCAAATCTAGCTTGCAGTTTACTCACAGCGCAAAAGTGCTTCTCAGCACTGGAATTTTCAGGATGCGATGCTGAGCCAAATACTGCAGGCACAGCTTGCTTATAAGACAGCAATCTTGTGGCCCACCTTGGAGCCTGTAATAGGGCTACTGTACTCAGCCTCCCACCCTTGGTGAAGCCCACTAATAACATCTGTTTTATAGCATTCACTCCTGCAACCTGCTAGTTCCTTGGCTGTACTGCTGTCATAGAGAGGATGTGCTTTACTATGCTGCAGGTCTGGTGGAAAGTTGTCAGACTTCAAGCCAAACGTAAAAGCAGCCAGTGCTGAATAAATGACTTGAAGTGCTTTCTCCAGGGACCCCTTCCAGGTCCCAGATAGGCAGATTTGGCCAGTGTTTGTAGACAGTCTTGCTCGGAGGCAAATTGAAAATCAAAATACAGACATCGTTTGAAAAACATCGAAAGCTAGACTCAAACATCCACGATGTATTAAGACATTCTTATATAAAAATAACCACAAGGTTGCAAATTCATACTTTCCTACATGGTGAGACCAACTGCAACCAGGAATAAACCGGGAAATGTGTGGGGCAGACTGAGATACTGCCTTCAGAGAAAGCATAAAACTGGAGGTGGAAAGCTGGAGTGAGAAAAACAAGACACTCTGAACTGGGTAATTGAATGGAGCAGTGGGTGGCACAAGGGGTAGTACCCTCACCTGCATGAGCACTGCCCATAGAAGCTGCCCCACTCAAGTCAAAGGAAGCAAAGCAGGACACTTGCTAGCTAAATATACAAGTTTTAACTGAGTAAGCCCATGGTATACTCACTACCCAGCTCACCAACACTAACAAAGCACACTCTTAACCTATTGCACAGACTCTACTGAGACTGAAAAGCCCCCATGGCAGTTTAGGAATGTGGATGCCAGCCCTCATCCACACACAGCAGCAAGACACATAGCTTTTGCTGTGTGGGGGTGAGAAACAAGAGGGGAAGTTTTGCTAGCAGACTCACAGGATCCCAAGATTCAAGTTAGGAGCAGATGCAATGTAGGGATTCTCTGCAGTCTGAACCAACGGGACAAAGATTTCAAATCATTGTGTGGTTTGACAGGAGATACCAATGTCTTTTGTTCCAATGAGGAACCATTAACAAACGTCAATTCACTTATTATTCTGTTTTAGTACATTCAGAGCATGAAGAAAGCCTGCACTCCAGCTGGCATGTTTGGCTGCATAAACAGCTGTGCTGACACAACTGAGGGGACAAGGCACGACAGGAAAAATACAGAGGAGCTGTAAGGTAAGAGAAGTGGAGATATGTAAAACTTCAAGATAGTTTTGCTGCCAGACTTCACCTCAGAGAGCTACAACCTCAGACAAAACTAGTCAGCCATCTTTCAAATCAGCAACCCCTTCACATGTCCCTTTTTCTTTGCAGTTTCTTTTTAAGATTCTCTGACCAGGTTTGTAGCAGAGCTATGCAAGTGATATATTAGCTTGACTAAGTGAGTAGTGTACTGTGGCACAAAGGCAGGAACATGCGGTGAGGTCTGTAAGCCAGGACTGCCACTAAAATCTTGATACTCTTGGACCACAGGCTGTGGTTGTATGCACACGATTTTGGCAGAAACCTTGGCTTCTGCAGAACACACTTTCAAGCACCCAGTCATGACGCAGCATCAACACCTTTCTTGTGCTGGCAGTGTGGCACTTTCCACAGCTGAAGTGACTACTGACAATGTGAGAAAGGTGGCAGTGAAGGATGACTTCAAAGCAACCATGTAATCCTCACCACAGAAGCATGTTTATAGCTACCACTTTCCACAACACAGAAAGACTAAGCTCAGCAAATATCTCCATGAACCTCCTTTTACATCCTTCTGTTTTCCTTCAACAGTCATCCTGCTCTACAGCAGGATCATGCGTGATGACAAGTCACCTCTCTTCTCACAAATCCTGTTATTGCAAATCTTTAGGATACAGTAGTTGAAAACCCTGCCTCTTCATGATACTTCTCTCAATACATGTGACTCCTATTGCTACATACAAATCATAGCATGGAATCATAGCTAGAATCATTGCGATTTGAAGCCACAATCAAAACAGAACAACCTGCTAAGTCAGTGTTCTATCAACAACACTATTCAATTCTTATTACACAGATTATTCTCACCTATCTGATCCCAGTCATGGTGATTACTGTGAGCCACATCTGGCTAGTTCTTTTCCTGCACAGACATCTCATTATGCTCTTGCTGAGCTACAGAAACACCCAAAGAACCTCTCCAAAGAAGCTGCTACTGCCTTCTCAGTGTGCTGGCTTCCACTGTACATCCTAGAGCTATGTATCTACTGAGAAACTATCACCATGATGGCACCTGGGATAACTTTTGTCTGCATTGTTCTTCAATATTTTCATCTATTCATCAGGGGGTTTTTTGTATGTGTTACTGTAGAGAAGCAGAAAAATAAAGAGAAAACTATGGTTCCATAAAAGTGAAGTCCATTCTTGCATCTGTATCTTAACAGAATCTGTCTAAAACATTTATACTTCAAGATTAAGATCTTAAATAGGTTATTGCAGGACATACTGTTTGTACAGTTATCATAAATAACCACCTATTATCTGGATTTAGGAATAATTTGAAATGTGTTAAAAATGCTAATGAGGCAGTAAGGAGATCAGAATTTGGGGCACATTTCCAAATTATTATTTAACATAATCTTCAGCCAACTCACATCCTCCTGCGAGACAATATTTGCCTGCTTTAAAATGTTTGCTTACACACTGCAAGTTAAATTCTGCCAAACAGTATCACAGTTTCACTACTATGCAATGGTGGCAGAAGATGTTGTTCGCAGAAACAACTTATTTTAATTATTGTATTCATGAGAAAACTGTGAAAACATGAGCCAAGACACAAAAAGAAGACATAGCCTGGAATTAACCATATTCTCCATCTGTTTAAGAACCATAGAGTTTTCTAGGGTAGGTAGGTCCTTTAAGTTGTTTAAAAGCCCAAATTTCCACTTGAAAAAATAATATTAATCTTGTTTCCTTAACATTTCTTAGGCATTGATAGTGCTCTTTACATTGAATCAGAATGGTTTTTGTTGGTGTGTGAGTTACAAGTAAATTTCTGTAACCATTAAGGAAGGAGGTTGAAAGAAATAATCTCTTTTTTAAAACTGAACCAAGAAACCTGAAGATATTTATCCCATGCTGCCTCAGTTAACCACACAGTTACCAGACATCAAGTAATTAGTCAAAATGTTGGTTTTCTTATATTTCTTGAAAGTTCTTCTAAATATGCAAAAAACAAAGCAAAGCTTTTCAAGGCTTTTAATGCTTAAAAGACCCTGAGAGCCTTTGGAGGTACAAGGGGATTTTCTTAATGTGCTTACTCATAGACAAATTGCTTTACAAATAAAAGTTGTTTCTTCAAGAAACTGACAGGACCTCGTGTCAGTTCTGGGATAACTTAATGTATTATTTCACACCCAATTCATTGCCATAAAGAGTTAAAAACAACCTGATCAGCTTCACATTAAAGGGACTCCACCAGCTAGCCAGTAAAGGAACACAAAATGGCAAGGATGCCAGAACTCATTGGGAATGCTTTCAAATCATAAGGCATCAGAGAGAAGTGCTGGAGACAAAAGCAGAGTAAACGTAAAAGTTAAACAGAGTGTGATCACGTGCATGTGTGTTATTACTGTGTCTTACTTGAGTGCTGCTATCACAAGCCTATGATGACATCATGATAAAGTCCCATGCAAAAGCATTATGTTTTTGTAAGTGATCTCTAATCTTTGGGATATTTTGACTAGAAAGGAAAGCAAAGTCAATTTCCCATCTTCCACAGCTAACAAGAACTGATGTTCTCTGAATTTCCTTTGAAGACTGCACGGTCCAGTAATAAACATGCTTCATGCGATATATGTATCTTTAAGTGAGGAAAGTCACAGTCCTATCTTTAAATATAAGAGGTGAAATGGAAGTGCAGGACAGGGAGAACAGACACGTAGTTAAGACCAGGATGCAGTCACAACATTGCTAATACTAGTGCCATAAGTGCCAACAATGTATTGCCTTGGGAACATGGCATCTGAGAGGCCAGGTCACACTCTGTTCAGCAAATCTGTGCTTTCCAGCTCCGTTGGTGTGTTTTAGTGCAGTTTGCCTCTCTCCCTAAACAGAGATTTTTTACTGTTGCCGACAAGCCTAAGAAAGGAGATTTCTGTCATGATCAAGGCATACAATGAAAATAAACCCCCACTCACTGGAAATTTTTGTTTCATACCATGTGTTTATTCTAGATAACAGATGCACGACTATTGTAAAAGTAGGTTGTGCACTTGGTATAGCATTTAGCACAGCAACACCTAGCAACATCTTCTTTTCACCCCACCCATGGGGAAGTCTACATCTGTGTTGGAACAGGTTACAAAGCTACTTAAATATTTACTAAAGGAAATCTATTATATGACAAATGTTCATGGGATGCATGGTATGCTTCTCAAAAGCAGTACACTAAAACGGTGGAATAAGTGCGTCAGGTTTATAAGGCATTTAAGTTTTACTTTTTGAAATGTTCTTAAACAATGCAAAGTATGGAATTTTAATAACATTTGATAAATGGGAGTTTGTATCAAAACCACATTTGGAAATCTAAGGTTTTATGGGTTAGAGTACAAGCATCATTAAGAAGTCGTTAAATCCATCTTACCTAGGGTATAGATCCATATAAAATTAGAGCATTTATAAGGTTTTTTAATTTCAAATGGTAAGATTATGCAGATAATGGAACTTTCACTCCTAACTTCACTGGACTGCTTCTACCAAGGCAGGCCAATTCCTGTCTGAGCCTGCTGAGTAACATGTCTTCATACCAAGAAACCCCAAACCCATTTGACCCAGCAGAGATTAAGCTGTCAACTACTTGGAAAAGTTCACTGTGAAACACTCACAGGGTTATAAGGAAGGAAATGGTTCTTTGCTTCCCCCATCCAGTTACTTCTTACTGCTCTAAAAAAACCACTCTGTGTTGCAAATCAATACGATTCAGCCCGAGACTTCTGCTGTGGGCCCTCAATAGTTGTCCGTATTCATATAGCTCATCTGCAAACCATGATGACCTGTGATGTCACAAGTCCGGGAAATAGCTTTTCTGAAGTCACCAAAAAAAAAAACTCTTCGATATTCTACAAACCTGCCAAGTCTTAGTAACAAACTATAAGCTAAATAATTTTTGCAACTGTTGGCAATTCTGGGGTTTCATCAGCATCATAGTACATGACACCAAAACTGATATTTGTTCTGCAGATGAGTCACAAATTAATAGATTACTCCTTCCAATAGAATGGCAGTTTTAAGTGAATAATGCTAAAAAGTCCAATAAAGACCTTTGGGTCCTAAATATGCCTGAACAGCTACTGCTGTCAGAAAGTAAGGGACACAGGAGTGCAAAGCTGC
>WAAB01002272.1:131455-161592 GCA_013389865.1 Piaya cayana
TTTCTGATACAAGCCAGGATGCCATTGGCCTTCTTGGCCACCTGGGCACACTGCTGGCTCACGTTCAGCCGGCTGTCGACCAACACCCCCAGGTCCCTCTCCTCCTGGCAGCTCTCCAAACAGACCTCACCCAGTCTGTAGCTCTGCAATAGGGTTGTTGTGCCCCAGGTGCAGGACTCGGCATTTGGCTGTGTTAAACCTCATGCCATTGGACTCTGCCCAGCGGTCCAGTTCTGCAGATGAGTCACAAATTAATAGATTACTCCTTCCAATAGAATGGCAGTTTTAAGTGAATAATGCTAAAAAGTCCAATAAAGACCTTTGGGTCCTAAATATGCCTGAACAGCTACTGCTGTCAGAAAGTAAGGGACACAGGAGTGCAAAGCTGCCCCCTCTTCCCAATATCATCTATAACATGCAAGGAATTTCCCTGCCACAGAAAACATAGGAGATGGGACAGCAAAATAAAGAGTGAAAAAAAGAAAAGATATCTCAGAATTTGATAAAGCACACACTAGCATAAATAAAGTTCAAAATGGGCAGATAGGGTGTGTGACACCAGCACAAAAGGAGTGTGCATCCAAAAGCAAAAGTCTGTTTATCACTTTGTTGTACAGACATAGATCCTTTATTTCCAGGTACTTCTGCTTCTATGTCTGTCTTTTCCTTTCTGTATGCACTCCTTCTCTGTTGCTTAGCTTAATGCTTAACTAAATCAATGCTGAGTGGTCTTCCTGCGTCATGCTATTCTTATTTAGTGATCACTGTTCAATAGCTCTTAATGGACAGTATGAATACAATATATCTTATCTAGAATACATTGCACAAAAGCTGTGGAGACCCAAACTGGAAGGACTGCACTTCCACACAGGAAGTAAGACAAGTCCCTCACTATTTCTGTCCAGGTAACACAACTTGAGGGATGCCTAAGCAATCAAATTTGTTCCACTGAGCCAACAGTGCTTTCAAAGCTGCAAAGCATTCAGAAGACGAAGAGACAGAAAGTGGCTTAGTAAAATTTAAAGAAACATCTCAGAGCGATTGACTATAATTTCTAGATGCCTGTTTAGAAACAGTTTCATAAGGTACTTAAGCACTGATCTTAAAATACATTGAAGTTCATTCTAAGGTGCCCAAAATTTAATGCCTCAATGCTTAAGGCATTGTAGACCATGCTGAAAAACTGTTTTGCCTTTTTTTCTAAGCCTGTGCTTTTGCCTATTGAGCTGTAATTTGTAATTACCATGCGTACTTGTGAACACTGCAATTAGTGTACTCTGTACTCCGATTCGATTTTCTTGACCTTTGCCTTCATTTGCATTTAAAGTGTTAGTGCACTTTAATGTTGATAAAACGCCCAATTTTAATAATACTTTTCATGGTCCATGCCTTCTACAGAGGGTGGAAATCAAATCCCAAACTTGCTGGCTCTGAAGAAAATTCTGAACTTCTGTTAAGACCTCCCACAGAAATCAGAAAAGAATTAATGGGCTGCTGAGTTCCTAGTATGTCCCACCTGCAGCACCTGAAGGAAGTAGGTGTTAGACTGGCAGGGAAGAGCTTGACAGGGTGAGTATCCAGCTATTAATGTGACTGAGATGCCTGAAGCCAAGGGAGACAGTTCTGAGTTACAGTCTCCCTTTAGTGAAGACAGTCTGGCAGAAAATGAGTGATTTTTCTGGCTGCCAGTGACTTAAGGGTCCCTGATCGCAGGTGGGGTGGAAGTATTTGCCACTTTTTTAATAACTTCTATTGACCCTTGGAGGGGTGAGGAGTCTGCTGAGTGCTGGGGCCAGCAGGGGTGAAAGAGTTTATGTTCCTGTATGTTTATTCTGGACTTCAGGGGCCATATAGAGAGCAGATTTTTTTATGCAATGCAGCTGGCAGAAGAAAATTGCTCTGATCTGAAGGCATTGGTGGGCAGATGGATCAACCAAAAATCTAAAAGGAAACAATATCAGAGTCACTACTGTGTTATGCTACTTAGAGAGGGGATTTTCTAGGGGCATTATGGACACATTGGTCAACAACAGTCCTCAGTATTTAGACAGCACTTACAACTAATCTGGAACAGTAGGTTCAGGACACTCTGAACAACTGCCGTACTGAAACCAGAGTGCCACTAAAGCCCATGCCCAGTTCCCCATAGATAGGTACAATTATACTGGGCTGATAACAGAGAGACACTTGTTTCATAAGCTGCTTTGCAAGCACTCATAGGACACAATATTAGGACACAACAAGATTAATTTGAATACTCTAATAACTGAAACAGATTCAGAAAAAAAACCCAAGGGAACTAATATATAGGAAATGCAAGCTTGAGCATATCTTTTGGGTTGTTACATGTAGATAGCTTTGGGAAAATATTTTATTTTTTGATAAAGCAGTGTTTGATTATCCCCAAAAGCCTGCAAAAAACCCCTTTGGCTTAAGCAAATAACAAAAATCAGTTACACATACAAACTGAAAAGAGAAGAGACCATGTTTACCTGCACAACTGCCACGACATAAGAGATTTCAACTCACTACTAGTCCTGAGGTGCTTTGCTCTCAAGTGGTTCCTGGAGCTGTTTCACCTTGCATACAACCAAAGTTTCAATCCCTGTGCAAATAAATCCTTTGTATTTTCATATACTGACAAACCAAACAACCAAAACAACCAAAACAAACCAAACAACCTAAGTTTCAATCCCTGTGCAAATAAATCCTTTGTATTTGCATATACTGACAATATAAAACAGGAATGATGCCTGTCTGCGCCACATAACCACATTCTGTATTTTGGGGGATATGGGGATATGACATTATTACAACATGTGAGAGAAGTATCCAAATACTTTTTTTTTTGTGTGTGTGTGTGTATACATTGCTCACAGCATCACAAACTAAAATAAAACATTTCAATCCAACACATTTCCTGGTAAAAGAAAACGTAGACAAGGACACATAACAGTGCTTTGCTGTTCAGTCACGAAGTATCAGCAATCTTTTCTCAGTGACCCCCCAACAACACAATTGCAGTAATGTGCACCTTCCCCCAGACATTCTTAGGAAAACATCATTCTCCAACTACTTTAGAGCCAGTATATTTGAAAGACTTGTGTTAACAGAAATGGACAACTTCACATGAAATGCAACAAAAAAAACCCAGGTGGGGCGTATCAGAGATCACACTAACAAGATTCTCTAAGTCTTCAGTCTATGCCTCTTCTTTCAATAGCCAACTGAATAGTTAATATCTCTTCAGATTCATTCAAAAATAACTAATTCACTGAAATACGTACATAATTCAAAGCTAGATCTTTTTATTAACATCAAAAGGCTTTAGATCAGGTCCTATTAAAAAACAAGTCTCTCCACAAGTCTATTGTGTGTTTGTTATTAGATACACAATAGGGCTTCTGTGATTCCTCTCCCTGCCTCACCTATCATTATTTGTATGTTGTCATTAAAGAGTCATAAATGTCAGTCAGACTGTCATCCAGAAAAGCTGAAGAAAGGATTCGTGGGCTGCCAAGTTGTAGTTCTGATAAGGGATCACCTGCCCAAGCAGTGCATTCCTACCTCACTACTACCATTTCCTTCCAAATGCACAGATGCCTTCCCACAAATTATTGAGGTTGAAAGCCTTTGAGTAGCAGAGGGGGAGACGAGAAGAGGGGAAAAAGGAGTTGTTATTGTAAAACCTTTTAAAATTTTTTTCTGCTTGTTTCTGCATTTGAAAATTGCTTATGCCTAGAGGTTAGAGAATGGCTGTTTCTAAGCATCTGTTTTCTGACTTAATCTCCAACTCTACCACCCAAAATAATGTTTTTATGGGCTTCAAAGCAGCTATCGTCAACTGATTATTTACAACTCCATAATACACATTGTCAAATTACACAGCTCTAGTCTTCACAGTCAAGTGAGGTTCTACCTGTAAAAGGGCAAAATTTCCCTTACAACAAAATAAAAAGGAAATACAATCTGATACCAGACATACATAATATCCCTAGTAGGAAAAGAAATTTGTGGTAATAATATCCAAAGATTAAATCACAGTCCTTCTAATATCACCTCTCAAAACACCGTTCAGTTAAAATTTTTTCACCCCAGTGAACAGCAAATCTTGAAGTTAGTCAGTGTTCCAAAGCAGACTAAGCAATGCCATGTTTTACATTTCAAACCTTGCATAGTTGAAGTTGCATCCTTGAAGAGCTATAGATAAGATATTCCTGCCTTTAGATTGCGTAAGTCCCTTACATTGTGAATACTCACTATGTACAAGAAAGTACTCAAAATTTTACATAATAATTTTTCAAAGTATAAGAGTAAATATGAGCAAACCAGAAGGTTTATAGGCTAAGTCATTTTGAAGATGCAAGAAATTAAAATTGGAAGATTCTTGGAAAAAGGATTTTAGTTTTTTCTAATTATAGAAGGTGAATGCAGAAAAATTGTATCTTTACTTGGAAAACATTATATTAGGAAAAAAAAGAGCACACAGATGATATGATGGACATAGATATCCTCAGCTTTGGTCAACGGGCCAAAGTGGAGGAATGGGAAGATAAAAGCCTTCATAGCAGTTGATTTTATTTCAAAGTGCAGTATTGCCAGGAATTCCCTGCAATAGGGGTCTTCCATCACTTGACTTTTCCTTGTTTAGAGGAATCTTGAACAGGAAGAGTTGAGTATAACTCCAAAAGAGAAAGGCAGTTTGCACCATAGAGGCGGTTGACAGTTGCATCAGAAATCTGATTTCTGCAGTGATTTGTAGACTGAGAGAGTCTCATAAATTGAATTATGTATAGTAGAAGCAGTACATTAAAGTTTTGTCCTGGGAAGGGAACTGTGCATTTGTAGTTTAACATAGGCTATCATACAGTCAGCTTAGCCTCATGTGAGAGTGCTAACAGTTTGGAGTGCACATAAAAGATTATACGGTGATCAGGGCATACATGGGGCTGCATTAAAGCAGCATGCTGGAAGAAAAATGACAGATCTGTGGCTAGGTAAAACCTTCACAGGCAAAAGACAGAATAAACTACTTTACTTTCTGAAAATTTATAGAGTGTCTTATCACAAGGCACATCCTTAAAACATCTGGAAAATATCAGGGAGTGGAAAATCAACAACAGATCAAATAATTATAAATTTCATCTGAAAAATTGAGTACATGAGGGAGGATTCAGAGAGTTTGCATTCACTGCTGAATCTTAATAGTATGAGTACTAACAAACAGGAAGGGTCTTTTCTCAGGTGCTGAACATCTTTTCTGCTGAAGCACATATGAGTTGAAGAGATGTAGCACATCATATAACTGAATACTCTGAAACTGGACACTATCTAATCTGCCTTCCACTAGAAAAATAGAGTATTCGCAGCAATTTCTTTTATAAGAGACAACTTGTATTTCACAAATGAAACATGTTTAACTCTTCTAATTACAGTAAACTGAAACTTACTTTAGAAAATACAGATATTCATAGGACATAACATGTTATTTACTGATAATGTCAATACTCTTAGGAAAAAAAGTCAACATACCAGATATAATCAGGATAACAATTTTAAAGAGGCAAATGCATGATCCCTATCAGTTCACAAAATCCAGACTGCTCTCCCAATCACCACTCTCCTTTCGGGGAAAAAAGACACATTACACTGAAACAGGCTCTAAGTTGATTAGACAGAAAACATACTCCAAGAACGGCTGTGCTAGTATTGAGAGAAAGACGGTTAAACTTTCTGTGTCTTATAGCATTTGTTACAGACTCTAGTAATTACTGTGGGGATGGGGAGCCACCCTTTGGTCATGATTGTAAATGCAAAATCAATACGATGTACCAGGGATGCTGATGGCTTCTGCCCTCTGAGGAGGACTCTAAGTAACTACTTATAAATTCATTTGTAATACTAGCAGATACTCCAAGGATCATCTCTGCTTAAACACCATTTACAGCATATATCTTACCTTTCAGGGACAACAGAGATGAGTAATTTCTGCTTCCGTAAGGCTTTGAGGATGTTATGTGCTAAATGTTGTCATTACACTCTGTGCATTCCTTTCTCTATCACAAAACTGACGCAGATCATTTTCCACAGGCTGAACGTCTGCTGTAACATCATTTCTCACTGAAAGGAAGATTAAATGAAACAAAACATTTGTAGTTTCATAGACCTCTCTTCCAAAGGTCCAAAATTGAGCAAATTACTTTATTTTTCATTACGGGGATTGGCAGACACACATCAGTGTGAAAAGCCGGCTAACAAGTAGAAAAGACCAACCAGACAGCCACCATATAATTTTAGGAAAACAGGATACTAATGTAGAAAGGCAAAATCTTCCAAGGATGGAAAACATAGCTACTAAGCCCAAGAAAGGTCAGCCGACAGGGCAGAAAGGGAAACCTATGGAAACTGGCCAGGGAGATTAAATTTAAGACCCACATTGAAAACCACAAACCATTTCCACAAAGGAAAACACTATNCTAAATTTAAGACCCACACAACTCTTATTTCACATTGAAAACCACAAATCATTTCCACAAAGGAAAACACTATTATGCTCTCTCTTAGTCTTGATGTGAGCAATCTTCTTACATGCTTCTCTATTTTATCAGAAGAGAATAATGTTCCCAGTTTTCCATTTACTCCTCCCTCAAGACTTTGGAGGCTGTTGTTTTGTCTGTTGTTCTTTCTTTCAACTTGGGATCATTCCTTACTATGGTCAGCTTTCACTGGTCAATATCAAGTCGAATCAGTCCATGAGACAAAAACAATTAATAGTGGATATGCAAACATCGGATAACCCAGACATAGCAGGAAAGGAGCAGTTTTGCACTTGGATACACACTTGAGAACACCAAGACTAAGAAACTTAGAAGGACTACAAGCTATTAGGTACTAAAAAGAAAAAGAAACAGACTGGAAATAGCCATCAAATCAAAATGAAGGTGATTTAATAGAGACCAAAATTAGATTACTGGCTGCCTTCTGTCCTGCCACTTTAATAACCACATAAACAGTTACAACAATATAATATATGTACTTCTTCACATGCTCAAGATGTCTTACAAACACTATATTACTACACCAAGCAAATGACTTGTGTTCCCACACAATAAACATTTCTACTCGTGTGTTATATTTGTGGATGAAAATGTAAGAAGGTAGAGTGATTCCCTCCAAGCCCACACAGCAAGTTAGCAGCAATATCAGGATAACACAGGCATTTTCAGTTGATCAGACTGCAAGGACCTTTGTCTGTGCTGGTGGTGTTGTCATTCAGAAGAAGCTTATTTGTCCGTAAGATAAGGACAAAGCTTTTCCTCTCACCACCAAAGACAAGAGAGCACCTTGAATTCCTGAAGAACATTCTATTGGCTAAAAAGCAGCTTTTCAATTATCCTGTTAGTGACTCTCAACCAGTTTTCCTTCCCTCAAAGGGCAGAGGCTGACTATATTAAAGTGACAGAAAGGAAATGAATAAAGCATGGCACAACTACTGTGGTGCTTGGGTTTTTCCCTGAGCCATGGGGACCACCCACATTGCATATTTTTCTGTAATAAATTTTGTCTAAGAAAATTATGTTTATTTCAGCCTGCAGTGATACAGTGCATTTAAGTTATTACAGTCTGATCTCCCACTAAACTCAACATCAGTTATGGTTTGTGACTGTAGTACTGCATGTGAGGAATTAGAACTACAGACTGGCATAAAAGTCTGGTTATTTATAATCTCAGCTGCTTTTCTCTTCTACATATGAACAGGTTCTTCAGATTTCCACCTGATCGCTGGAAGCTGAAACCAACAGGTAATTAGACCCAGTATGGAAAGGCCTTGTGATAACATCTAAAATATGATGTCATAGCTTTTGGAATGATGACTGCATTAAGAAATGAATGGGTCTGAAAGCCCATATTAGATACAACACACTTGCAAACCTGAGTGATGGGTTTTCACAACTGACTTGCTAAGCAAGAGAAGTTGCAACTCAGATGTGACTCCCTCCACCAGTATCCATCTGAGTTGACTACAGGGTACTAAATCTGAAAATGAAAAGAAAGGAAGAGAAGCAGGTAAAATAACGTCACTGAGATAATTTATCACCAGAGACTGACATACTGCTTATATTTACTCTAAAGCAATTCTGAAAAAAAAAAAGTTATGAAAGTCACCTTTTTTTCCTCAGTGCAGGAGAGCCATTGTTTGGTCTAATAATACTGTCAGAAGAGAACAGCTGCTCAGTACCTTGTGTTTTCAAAGGAATACTCACAGGCTTAACTCATCGAATTACACACCTAAGCACTGAATGTATGAGAAATAATTGGCAAGGCACTTCAAGTCTGATACCTGTTTTAGTCATCACCAATTTCATGCAAATTCATGGAGAAACAGGGAGTCAAAAAAACCTTTAGGGAAACGCTGCTGCCTCTTCTTCCTCTATATAACAGGCATGTATCTTAAAAAGAAGATTCCGATTCCCGAATTCCAAGCTAAAGAACACAACTCCACATAGTAAGAATACGTTCAGGTGAATTAAATCTCTTGTCTTCTCATGCAGAGAAACACCTGGTGCAGAAACAGCATCCCTACAATGTGTTCAGCACATCTAACCTGATTCTCTCTTCTGTAACAGCACCTGCAGTAAAACTATCCCACGGTGACCCAGATGATCTCCTTTTCCTCTCGTGAGGACACAAATTCCACACCTGGGCAACTGCCTTTGGAAGATGCCTATGAACTTATCAGGTGCAAAAAGTAAAGGGGCCAGTCATGATTATAATTCTCTCAGGCAACAGGCAGGAACTGGGAGAAGGCAATTCCTCCCAGACCCTGACAAAGCATTTCATTACAAATAATTCAGGGGAAGATCTTATTTCTTAAGGTGGTACCCCAATTGATGGCACCTTGGAGAATCTCACTTTTAATCATAAAAGATATAAAATTGTGATAATATAAACAATTTTAAACATTGTGCCTTTAGCAGGACACAGTTTGAGTAAAAACTGCATTTTAAAATAAATTACTCTCTTTGTGATTTTCCTTAGCCTTGTTATTTACTTTATTGAATTATTTCCACTTTTATTATTTATGTTCCTTGCTTATCTTCTATGCTGTCTATTAAAATAGAGATTAAAACTAGACTGAACAGTTTTGCCTTTGGAATTCCTTTATCATTTACCAACACAATAATTTTATGCTTAAATTGCAAACAATACCTGGTGAAATTTCAATCCAAAACCATACAATTTTTAAACTTAAATCCTAAAACGGCTTCTGGAAGCATTTCTCTTTAATAGTGGATTTTGCAACTTTTTGTAAGGAATAGAATCTTTTTTTTTATGCCTACATTATGCAATCATGTTACGTTCTGAAACTGGAGTTATTTAGAGGGAGCAATACTTCTTCCAAGAATGATAAATGAGCTGCAAAGAAAAACCTGATGCTCTTACACTTCCTGCACATCAGGCAAATACATAGAACAGATCAGCATGTTTTGTCCAAAGGCTGGAAAGCGTCTTAGTGACTCCCAACTGTCCGTAAATATATTATACTTAAGAAAAACACGGTGCTCCAAGCTTGTAGATAAAGTAATATCCCTACTCAGTATATAGACTCCATCATTGTGGAGAGTGCACGTCAAGTTGAGACCCGATTTTGATGTGTTCTCTTTGAGGTAAAGCCATTCTTTGGTAGCAATGTTGTAAGACTGCACAGTTAACACATCCTCATTTTGGCTGGATTTCTGGTTTGGTCCAAGTTCATGAATACAACCCCCTACCAGATATATAGTTTCTTCAACAGACAGCATCTGTTGTTTGCGAACATGGACATCACAAAGTTCAAAGTTGGTCCAGGAATCAGAAGTGGGACAGTACTGCAAAATGTTCATATTCCTATCTGAAACAAGAGAAGATATATTTACAAATAAATATATTAGAAAGTACTCATGAAGGAAGATTCTTCCTCCCTACAAATTGTATCAGCCATGATTACAGGTGGCTAATGTGTAACAGTGCAAAACTAGCAGACCAGGGATTAAATATTGACTGCTGAGAACTGTAACTTTCACCCCTTGACAATGAAGTCTAAATATTCTCTTCCTTTGCAGAGGGAAAAATTAAGCTGCTCCTGGCATGTTACATGACATAAATGGTCTGAGGATGCAGATTTTAGAGAATAATCCCTACCTTTTAACTTATGATTTTAATTTTGTCTTCGATTGATATGTAAGAAATTTTTATGTAAAGGGCAATGGAGCAATATTCTGCTGCCCAATGATAATCACAGATGATTCAAATTATCATGAACACAGTATACTTCATTAATAGCTGCCAAGTGATGACTGACCATCCAAGCTTAACTTTAAATAAATCAAATTTTTATGGAAAAGAACTCATAAAGCTAGTTACATTTCATCAAGTGGCATGGATGACTTAAGGGCACATATTCAGAACCTTATAAAGAGAGAAACATACATTGTCAAAATAATTTAAGCACCAGGGACTCTGTGCTCCAGCATCAGACAGAGGCACAGAGAAAAGCTGAAGCCATTATCTATACTTCAGTTACAACTTAGTAGATGCATGTGTTTGCAATACTGTTATTCTATGGAATTGTTACCTGATTTATGGTGGAGTGGAGACCTTGGCTGTGTCCAAGACTTCACTAAATTAACATTGAATGCACAGGACTCATTAGCTAGTAAATTCAGTTTCAACCTTTGGAGACCTGAATTTAAATCCAAACTCAAGTGACAAGCGGCAACAGCTTTGCAGACTTCAGCCTGTTATTTTAATAAAATCTGTTCCATATTACAAGTCTATCCTGCATGACGATCTCCAGATGAACTCTCAAGTGGAACAGCAGATGGTGACATACTGACAAGTTATGTAAGGGCACAGATATAAACAGCCATAAATATAAACGGATTGTCATGAATGAAGTGCATTAGCAGCACGATTAGGGAGGTGCAAGTTGCAAGTATTTTACTTAGTGAATGCAGTGAAACAGTAAATTAACCTCACCACCTCTCAGATAGTTACGCCTTAACACCCTCCAACATCTGCCTACCTTGGAAGATAAAACTTGGAAATCATCAGTGTAATTGCAGCAATTCTGGTTTCTAAGTCTAGTAATTGTCCTAAGCCAAGGTTTTACAGAAAAACTGATTCTAGACCCTCACTGAGGAAAGAATTTTTATTTATGACAAGCACAGGCATTCATTGCCCTGGACAGTCTTTGATTTAAACACAAGTCTAACTGCTTACTTTATACTGTTTTACTATGCCATTTACACTAAAAGCAGCCTTTAGGAAAAGTCCTAGGAAAAGACAGAGCCCTGAAAGTCAGTGGCATTCCCTTGAGACGTGGAAGAAGCAAGAGGTAAGTTACTGACTATCCTTCTTCCACTGAAACCACACACAATAAGTACCAAATAAGGAGCTCAACACAGGGCAGCAATCCTGAATAGGTACACTTTATTAATGAATTTCAAGGGAATAGGATCTGCATCAGCAACATCCTGATCTCTCTATCCATAACCAGGTAGCCTGAAGAAAGAGCAGGACAAACACTAGAAGAGGAACTTGCAAAGCACAGGGTATGCAGGAGTTAATCTGGCACTCCTGTAATCTACTAGCACTACTAAACAACAGAGCTTTTTCTTCTTACCTATTCTTTATCATTCTCCAGAAAAACATGACAAAAAGCCTAACTCCTGTCTCTGGAGACAAGTATTCCTATTACTTTCTGTTCTTCCTCTTGTTTTCTGTTGTCTCAAAGGATGCTTTCCTTTGGGTCTGACATACAGGTCCTCTACCAGAGATGACCAAAGGACAAGGACGGCAGAGCACACCATTATGTAGCCCTCCGTATGGACACAGGCATGCCAGTACTTTTTGCTGTCCTCAGCCACTAGGTTGTGGGTCAGAACAGACCAAACAAAACGCTTTTGAAGGTCACCATTGCGACTATGATCATCAAGTGTGGAAGTGTGTCACATATAAACCCTATAATGGTGCAGAGCAAAAATCTGCTCAGACATTAGAAGGGACAGCTTGCTCTAACGTCGGTTTAGCTTTGACTGCAGTATTCTGTAAAAGCTAATCTCCCTTCCTATTTTATTGTCCATCTGGAAAAAGGTTTAAAATTACTACGTTCAAATTAGGTGGGCAAAGGCCTAGAGAAAGGAATTTATATTTAGGAAAACCTGGTAAGTACTAAACATTTGAGACGAAAAAAGAAAAAGAATTCTAAAATGCTGCGAGAATGGTATTCCTTAAAAGGAATGGCACTATATGCTTAAGGAATGGTCAGATGGGAGCTCTTGCTTTTCCACTGGATAAAGAAAAAAAGAAACTTTCAGGGGAGAATGCAATTTGAAACCTTCCCTCTGTATGGTATACCCAGACAGCAGGGTATAGAGAGGAAGTAAGTAAAAAATGTTGGATCTTGCTTAAGCTTTTGCTTAACTATTCAATTAAGTTATTCCAGCAATGAAAATCTTACCCATAGCTTGAATTTGCATGTCAAACACTGAAAGGCTATCATGAAAGGATCACAACATCCATTAATACATGAGAAATACTAATGCAGGTAGATGTTTTCTTCATATTTTTCCTTCTGATGGTCTAAAACAGTTATTTAAAAATAAACAAAGTGTATCTGTTGAGATCTCTCTACTGTGTAATCAAAATGAAAGAAGGAGGCCTAATCTAGGTGCTGAAATACACAACAGTCTGTTGTCTCAGAATAGCAGAATCACAGGTCCATGTAGGCCCTGAAAAAAAAAAATCTGGTTCCTTTATGGCAGAGATATTTTTTGTCTCCTTTGTCCATTATTTTCTACCAGTGATTTATTTCTAAATGTTTTATTAGGTATGATACAGCTTTCTACATCAGTTCAAAAGATTTCCTGAAAAAGGGAAGAAAATTATCTGGGCCGTAGAACAAATCAGGTTAAAAAACCAAAAAAAAAGTAAACCAAGCTTTCTACCTCGTGTAGTGTATCCTCCAATAACGTAGATCTTGCCCTTGCACTCACAAGCTGAGAATTCTGCAAGAGGGTTTGGCATGGATGCTACAAAATTCCACCAGTCGTTTTCTGGGTTATAGCACTCCACATTGGAAAGTGATTGACCACCGATGGCATAGAGCTTTCCATTTACAGCTAAAAGCTTAAAATTGGACCTGAAAGAAAAGATTGCAGCATTAAAATAGGTTAAATAGATGTACAAAAATACGAGAAAGTTCTTCTTATCCAGGTTTCAATATATTCATCACCACTTACAACTCGTACCATCACTTCATATATTACAGCATCTGAACTCCATTGTGCAAGTCCAAAATCCTGTAATTAACACTGTAATTACTTAGAACAGCAAAAACTGACATTCTGGATGTTAATGATACTGATGCCGAAACTGATGAATACTTTATTTTGGATTTCAATCTGTCAGAGTTTGAGCTGTAAATGTTTTAGTTAAATTGCGTGTTCAGTAGATGATTTCACGAGGCTTTTAGTAAAGTACCTTTAGTAGAGAAAAACGTATCTGTATACACATAGTCAAGGATATTATTTTAGTTAAAACTGCAGAAATTTCAAACAAGATTTGATGAATGCCTAAGAATATGTACTCATCTTAGCCTGTAATACAAAGTCTCTTTAATAATCCTAATAAACAGAAATTCAAAGTGGTACACTTTGAATCATGTTCTGCAAAAGAGGGAAGAGAGAACCTCCTGTATGTTATTCAGCATTAATTTAAACTACTAAACACACCCTCCATCCCACTAAACCAAGATATATCTGTAAATTATTGTTCCACCCATACTTAAACAAAATACATTGCACTCCCTGTTCTTTTATTTCTTATTCTATTCTATTATGCTTGGCCAAGGGCAACTTTCTAACTACTGAAGTGCAAGAAGCCTTGTATCTTACATTTTAAAGATAATACAGGCAAAACCAAATGGTCAGAGAATGTTAAAGGTGCAAGTCTAGAGGAAAAAATCAGAGGGATTGAAGTTGGAGGTCCTGCTCGCTCCACTATTCCTCCCAGATATGGAGGCTGGTCTAATAAAAGACAAGCTCTTCTTCTCTTCAGAAAGAGTCTGACTTACAGGTAAGTCTGTCTCATTGTGTAGGAAGATTGTTTCTTCTCTACTGCTGAGTAAAATCAAGATTTTACCATGCAGCATCCCAATTAAGTAGATGTGCAGAAGTCATTGGAGTGTTCCAGCTCATCATAAAGCCGAATGGGGAACTGCTTTATGCCTGTAAAACTTAAGTGATGCATTGGCCTGCTGAGCAGCAAAGTGAGTTTCACTCTGCATGAATACATGATTCAAACTTTACTGCTAAGTAGTTTTGCAGGATTTTGTCTGGACAAAATGAACCCTGCCTAACAACAAATTGCCCTGTAATTTCTTTTTATTAAATATATTTGGAAAAAGAATTTGTTTCCAGACGGAATCATTTCATTGTTGTCATCCTGATATAGATCTGGAAAGTAAAATGCTCCTTTGAAGGAATTAATAGCTATTTATTTATTTATTTATGCTGACATTTAATATTAGGTCATTCCATCTCCCCTCTACAGCAATTATATTTCCCATCTGAAGAGAATCTGAAATAACATGGTAATCAATAGTGGGTATGAAAGGAGAATAATTACTCACAAAACACTATGATTTTCAAAGCAATGTACCTGTTCTAGAAGCTATG
This sequence comes from Piaya cayana, assembly GCA_013389865.1. NCBI lineage: Eukaryota > Metazoa > Chordata > Aves > Cuculiformes > Coccyzidae > Piaya > Piaya cayana. Next base: position 146,176 of record WAAB01002272.1, read on the forward strand.
GTGAGAAAAAAACCCAAAACCACAGACTAACAGATGGATGAACCCACAAAATGTAAATGCACTGTCCAAGCAATCCTTTTAAGTATATAGAAAGTCTGTAACCATGCCTATGATGGAGATGGTGCAGGTCTTTCGGCTTATGAGTTCACGTGCACACAGATGGTATTTCCCTGTTCTTCTAGCCATTTCATAAACACAATACAAATTCTGCCACAGAGGACATGAATTAAGTCTGAAATGTCAGAATATTAAAAAAATCAGGTTTCCTGATTGACACATGCTTCTCTAGTTACCCTTTAATTGTAGCTTCCTAATATTTTATCTGAATGGAGGTAATTTATCCAATTTTTGTGTGGCCTTTGTATCAGTGAACTGTTTCCTGCAGCATAGGGAAGCCTATCCAGTCGAAGATATATGGCACAACTTTCAACTTCAATTATTCCAGGAGGCCACATATATTTCTGTCAGTCATTTAACCACGTCCAACACCTGTTAAAATCTCAGATTTATGGAACTCATTAGCAATAAGGTTCATTTTACTCAAAAATAGCTGTAAGTATCCATCAGCACACTTTATATGGAAGCCTGGACAATGGCTCTGTATGTTATGAAAAACTTCAGCCATTCACCTTTCCATGCCAATACCAGCAGGTGTTTTTATGGAAAGTGAACCTTAGGAAATATTTAGTGTATTTTTACACTCTTTTAATGTGTTGGAGCAGCTGGAAACAAGGAAAGCTAACACTAAGCAACCTGCCAGCTCTCCACAACTAACAACTGTTCCATGGACTGCAACTTGGAAACAATCGAGCTGAACAGTCCATCAGATTCAACAGCCATGTAACTACACTCACAACCAGCAAGTTATCTAAACTTGGGGGATCAAAAGTACTTTCTGAATGCCAAGCCGAGCGATTACCCCCCTTTCCGGGATGAGACTGGTGTAAGCTATTTTTCTCATGTTCCTTATTTCCTCTAAAAATGCAACCTCTGGGGTTTTATGATTTTTTGTAGTTTTGAACTACAACATTTTTCTTTCAATAAGGACATATACAAAATACTACACGTACAAATAAAGAAAAACATAACACACAGATGCAAAGCATCTGGGGGTCAGAGTGCATAGCTTTCTGATTATCAGACAACATGCAGCAACTGGAGTGTGTTAACAGTCATAGATGTATCTGCAGAAGATCACTATGAAAGTGGCTATAAAGAGGTCAGCAAACTTTCTTCGTGTTCACTGACAGATATGATTAATTTAGTATACAACAAGAAAAAGTTAGCATAAACCAAATTAAAGAGGACTCCCAGATCAGAGGGGTAAACACAGGAATGAATTACCTGGGAGGAAGAAGGTTGGAATCTAAATTGTCAGAGGATTTTGAGAACAGGTTAGACATGTATTTGCAAGGTAATCTTAGTCCTGCTGTAGAACAGGAGGCTTGAACTAACTAACCTGTGATTCTTTCCTGCCCAGATATCAAATTTAACCTTAAAATTTCTCAAAAATCACTTGGCTTCCTTATTCTAGAGTTAAATCATCTACAACAGAGACAAAGAATCATGAAAGCAGAGTTACGAAGACAATTACACATTTTATATTTTCTTGCATGCACCACTTTTTCTACATTCCTTATACAAGTCTGCAAAGCATACTGCATCCAACCTTTAGCCCTGGAATGATATGACACATTTGTGATAAATGTGATGTGAATATTCCTAACTTAAAAATTTTTGAAAAGTCTATTTTCCCCCAACACAGAGGAATTTTGAGTGAAAATAATATTCAACATGCGGAAAGAGAACGTCTCATAAATCACTACCAATCCCTAGGAGCATCCTCTCCTATACTCCTGTAAGAGTCCTCAGAGTGCCAGCAGTTCAGGCACAGATTGCTCACAAAACCCATCTTGCACATCCATGTATATCATTCCAGCCAGGGGCTTACAAGGGTCTTCCAGGCCTGGAAGAGTTACCTGCCATGGACAGGAAGGTTTTGAAGGAAAATAAAAATGGAATATACAACTGTAACTGGCACATGCAGTAAAAATCCTATGAGTATATTATTTTTAAATAGAAAATTTCAACTGATGTCATAAATTAAAAGAAAACTATGAAAACGTATTGAAAGGCATTTCTTGAATAGTCTGTAAAGTGCCTTGTTACCTTCCCATACCCAAAGACCACGAGTGGTCTTGGGCAACATTTACATGGAGTTTCTACTATGAGGAGTTCACTGAAGATGCTATTCCAAGTACAGTAATATCTCTAGAATTAAAAAGTCTAGAAACTGGTATCTCCTTTCTGGACTATTTGTGTCTGGTACCAGATTTAGCCCTCAGATGATGGGAAATTCCACACACAGTCACAAACTTCAAATACAAGCCTAGGCAAATTATTTTATTTCCTTTATGTATGCATGAATAGGCAATAACGCTTTCTCAAGCTTATATGGGTATCACAGTAATTATATGGGTATCAAAGACGTTTCCTATTGTGAAACAGGTTTAAAAAATGGCTGGATGGTCAGGCCAGAAGAGTGGTGATAAATGGAGTTCAAGCCAGCTGGGGGCCAGTCACAGTGGTGTCCCCAGGGCTCAGCGCTGGGTTCGGTCCTGTTCAAGTCTCCTTATCAATGAGCTGGATGGGGGAATCCAGTGCACCCTTAGCAAGTTTGCAGATGGCACTAAACTGGAAAGTGTTGATCTGCTGGAGGGTAGGGAAGCTCTACAGAGGGATCTGAACAAGCTGGATTGATGGGCTGATGTCAGTGGGATGAAGTTCGACAACGCCAAGTGCAGAGTCCTCCACTTGGGACACAAAAACTCCATGCAGCGCTACAGGCTTGGGGAAGAGTGGCTGGAAAGCTGCCTGACAGAGAAGGATGTGGGGGAGTTGGTCAGCAGTAGCTGGACAGTGGCTGAACACGAGCCAACAGTCTGCCCAGGTAGCCAAGAAGGTCAACAGCATCTTGGATTGTACCAGAAACAGTGTGGCCAGCAGGACCAGGGAATTGATTCTGCCCCTATACTCTGCACTGGTGAAGTCGCACCTTGAATACTGTGTTCAGTTTTGGGCTCCACGCTGTAAGAAAGACACTGAGCTCTTGGAGTGCATCCACAGAAGAGCGATGAAGATGGTGAAGGGCCTGGAGAACAAGTCTTACAAGGAGCAGTTAAGGGAACTGGGATTGTTTAGCCTGGAGAAAAGGAGGCTGAGGGGAGACCTTATTGCTTTCTACAACTACCCAAAAGAAGGTTGCAGGGAGGTGGGTGTTAGTCTCTTCTCCCAAGTGATAGATGATAGGACAAGGGGGAATGGCCTTAAGCTGCATGAGGGAAAGTTTAGATTGGACAATAGGAAAAATTTCTTCACAGAAAGGGTTACCAAGTACTGGTGTTCTGGCTGCCCAGGAAGATGGCTGAGTCACTATCCCTGGAGGTGTTTAAATGGCAGGTAGATGATGTGCTTGGGGACATGATTTAGTAGTTGATGCTCTCAAAGGTCTTTTCCAACCAAATGATTCTATGATTCTATATGAATAAATTTGAAACTAGAGCAATAAGGCCTTTACATCTAGAAAGAAAGCTAACCTAAACCAGGACAACTGCTAAATATTCAGTTTGCATCTCATGGCTTTTGTTTTCTATTTAGAAGTAAGTTGGGACTATCTATTCTACATATCTATGAATGTGTAGAAAATCTCAGCATCCTGACATTCTATGTTATAATAGTCAAAATAATTACAGATAAAAATACTACAAAATTTACAAGGTTTGTTGAGGGCAGAGAGGAATGGTTGGACTTCATGATCCGGTGGGTCTCTTCCAACCTGGTTATTCTATGATTCTATATTAACAGAAAATCAGCACAAATATTTCCATAATTCCTCAGCCTTCTCTCAGGGCCAACATATGCAACCACTCACTTAGGCTAGGTTCAGATACTCTTAAAATGTTGCCTGAAGTCAAACCAACTCCCGTGGGAACTATAATCCTCCCTCAAGGTATATAAAAATTAATCTATGTGATGTAATTATATCAGATTACATACATTCAATTGACAGACAGTCACATGACTGTGATTCCTTAGCAGTATTCCGGGCAACTGCCCTGCTTATTCTACTACAACATAACAAACTAAAAATGCAATGCTGAGCAAAGCGCAGATCTAATTGTAGCACATCTCTCTGTCAGACAGGCTGTTCCAGTTCAATGCAAACTCCCCGTTTCTAAAAATTTCCTTGCTCTTGGCTCTTACGGCCTTCTTGTGTTGTGGCCACTAAATGTCAAGCTGGTCATCAAAGAGCTAGAATGTTATGTCAGACAGAAAAAATAATAAATAACAACTTCAGAGTCAAGAGCCACGAAGATGTTGAAGTTGAAAGCACGTTTCATGAAGTTTCCATGAAATGCAGATTTTCTATGAGAAAACATGCCCTGCTTATCACTAAGGAAGCAACATGCTCACTTGATACTACCTTGTAGTCGAGAGACAGACATAATTCTGGGTTCTTTTTGACCTGCAGTAACTACCATGACATGTAAGAATGGAGACTATTCAAAAAACGCCATTCACATGCTACTTTTCTGTCATAAATTGTCAACATGAAGTTCTATGCTGAGGAATACCTTGCTGTGACCTGTGATGGGTCCAAAGATTAAGCTGGTATGCTACTGCAGTTAAAAATAGTAATATAAGGAGGAAACATCCACATGTTTATTTCCAATATAATCATTATATATCCTAGAACAAGAGGAAATTGTTGGGGCTGGAAAGGCTGATCTAGATCACGTAAGGCGAAAGAAGGGCCTTGAAAAACCAGTTTTTAAAGTCTTCATTCACCATGCTTCAGAATCATCACACATAACAACATCTGGTTTGCTACACACATCACATAAACCAATGCCAAAACCACCAAACTTGATCCACGTGGGATATCTATGTTTAAGTTACTTTCCATAGGAGACACTGTGTGGGCTGACCCTATCATCCCTTCCTACAGAGAACAACGTGCTCTCAATCGTGCTCATGTAGGCAGGACTGCAAAAGTGAGGCCATCTAAAACACCGCCGTTCCCACAGGCATCTCAGTGAAGGTTGTTTACAGGCCCAGCCTCTAAGAAACATGTCAGCAAGAAGAGGTGTTTGCAGTATTTGTTTTGAGGGCTTTTAGCTGGTGAGATCACTGGAACAGACTGAAGTTTTACTACCCAGATACAAAGCATTTATGGAATCTCTGGATGATCCCTGAATTTACTGAAGAAGCGAATTTCCATTACACATTGTATTTTGTCCTCCTTGTTTTAGTTCTTATTCAGGCAGAGATAAAAATTTAAGAACCTTATCTAAAATGGAAATACTGAGGAAGTTCACATTAAATGAACAGAACATTCTTGTTTCAAAGAAGTAAAAGGCTTTGTTTTGATAACTCTGCAGAGTGATTAAAGTAGAGCAGCCACAACCTTGGCCAGGGCAATGGCTTCTCTTCTTGGGTCTCCCTCAAGGCCAGCTCTCTATTATTCTTNCTACCCAGATACAAAGCATTTATGAAATCTCTGGATGATCCCTGAATTTACCGGATGAAGAAGCGAATTTCCATTACACATTGTATTTTGTCCTCCTTGTTTTAGTTCTGATTCAGGCAGAGATAAAAATTTAAGAACCTTATCTAAAATGGAAATACTGAGGAAGTTCACATTAAATGAACAGAACATTCTTGTTTCAAAGAAGTAAAAGGCTTTGTTTTGATAACTCTGCAGAGTGATTAAAGTAGAGCAGCCACAACCTTGGCCAGGGCAATGGCTTCTCTTCTTGGGTCTCCCTCAAGGCCAGCTCTCTATTATTCTTTCAAACAAAAATTATACAGGCCTTTCAGAATACTAACTTAAACACAAATTTTAAAACAGCTCTAAAGGTTACAAGGAAAAGCAAAACAGTCAAAATGATGAAAGTTGCCCAGATGAAAATATTCTGATAAAGTGTGAAATTTCTCACAATCCTGCTGCCATTTTTTTCTGGAGAATACTTAATTGAAATGCAGGCCTACTAACCATTCAGATCTTTATGGAAGTACTAATCAATGAGAAATTACTCCAACTAAAATTTTTCAGTCATCTCTAGCTCTAATAGACTCCACGTCCCCACTAAGAGCAGTCCAGAGAAGTCATGGAAGCCCCATCCCTGGAGGTGTTCAATACTATGTTAGATGAGGCCATGCGGAACCTCATCCAGCGGGAGGTGTCCCTGCCCATGGCAGGAGGGTCAGAACTGGATGATCCTTAAGGTCCCTTCCAATTCAAGCCATTCTATGATTCCAAGAGAAGGAAAACTCGTCACTTATGTTGGAGTTAAAATATTCCACAAAGAAAGCAAAGAAGAATTTTATCTTTTTTTTATACTTGTTATGTTAGGGTCATTTCCACTATCACAAAACAACTGCGTGGAGAGATAGGCTCTTTGTATACTGCAATTTAAATGAAACGTGGGATCCCACCACCATTTCACACCAAGGTGAACGATCCCACACAGTGGAAAGCTGTGGCATGGTCCTCCTCCTTTGACGTCTAGCTCATGTTCTCCCACAGCTGAGACCTTAACTATCAGTGTTGTGTTTTACTCAACAAAGTCCCACATCCTCCTCACCCTTCCCTTGCCACGGCAGTTCCCCGCAGCACGCAGAGGGGGCTCTGAAGCAGAAGAGGTCACGGTGTTGTGCCAGTAAAGGCAAGGTTTGCCACATCTATCCGACAGCATGCTGCCAAGCCATCGATAAGCACTGCGGTCCTTCCCACCAGCACATGATGCAAGAGACACAGGTGATTCACAGCTCAGACAGGTCTGAATCACTTCTCCTAACACTCAGTCCAGTCAACAGCACGTGACTCAACGGGTCTATTTTGACAACATACATGCTCGCACGTGTATTGCGGGGAGCAGGAGTTACCTCTTCTGGTTCATGGAAGCCAGCTGACTCCATTCATTTAGGCAAGGGTTGTAACAGTGGGCAGCTGAAATCTCCTGGCTGGTGATCCTGTAGCCCCCGACGATGAACAGGTAGTTGTCCAGCATCGCTGACCCGTAGCCTCGGACGTTCACCAGATCAGGGGGCAGGTTGTTGGCCAAGGGGAGCCACCTCTGCGCTTCTTCATCGTACCTCAGCATAGACCAAGGGGCCTCTGCCTGAGGGTGACAGCCCAGGGAGGAGGCACCCATGAAGTCCCCGATGGCCACGAGGGTGGCCGTGCCCCTCATCCGCCTCTCCTTCAAGTGCTGCTGGAGAGCGTGGGGCAGGAGGAGATGCGGCCGGGCATCGGGCCTCCGAAGCACTTGATGGTAATGGGAGGCCATGAAGTCAAGACAGGCGTCGTGCAGGTCCTGGAGACCGTACACCTGCGCCAGGCGGTGCAGCTCGAAGCAGTTGCCCACCCTCACCTGGGAGAGGAGCAGGCGGAGCAAGGGGGTGACCTGCAGGTAGGAAGCCGCCTCCACCAGCTCCTCCAGCAAAGGCGGGTCCTCCTCGCCCCCCTCCTCCCGCTCCAGCCTGGCCAGGCACGAGGTGTTGATGAAGTCCAGCACCAGCTCCAGCCCCAGGGCGCTCAGCCCCCCGCGCAGCAGCTGCTCCCGCTGCCCCTGCCCCGCCTCCCGCATGCCCGAGCGGTACAGGGCTCGGAAATAGTCGCTCTGCTCGATCAGCTTCCTCTTGCACACCGGGTAGCACTTGTCCCCCAGCCGGATCTGCACCACCTCCTCCCCGTCCTCGTCCCCGTCCCCTCCGGCCCGCTCCCCCGCCTCCTCCTCCCCGCCCCGCCGCCCCGGCAGGGACATGGCTCACCCCCTGCCCCGGCCGCGGCTCAGCCCCGGCTCCTCCTCCGCGCAGGGAGGGACGGGGGTGGTGCCGCCGCCGGTCCTGCCCCGCGAGGAGCGAAGAAGGGAAAAAAGAAACAGAGAGAGGAAAGAAAAAAAAAAAAAAAAAAGCCCTAAAAAGGAAACGTCGAGCACCCGGCTGTGAGCTGCGGATGTCGCGGCGCTGCCTGAGGACTCGGCTGCACAGACAGAGGGAAAATGCGCGGCGGTTCCCCTGCCTCCCTCTGCCCCCCCCCCGGCGCTGCCTGAATCGGGCTGTGCCTGCGGCTCTTAACCTCTTGCCATAAATGTCCCTGGAGAAGAGGAATATTCTCGAACCGCACACGCAAGGGAAAAAAATGCGGTATGTGTACGTGGATTCGCCAATAGGCAGGGAGGAGGAGGGAGCTCTGCAGTCAACGCGGTGCCGCGGAATCTTGACACTGTGGCATCCAGTAAAAACAAAACAAAACAACACAAAAGAGCGTCTTGCACATCCAGTGCAGCAGTGGGATTCAGGAACGACACCTAACTCCACGAGGAGCTTCGTCATTCCTCCTGCATGAGTCCCTCGGTGTCTCAGTAAATGGTGGTAAATGGAGTTAAATCCAGCTGGAGGCCAGTGACAAGTGGGGTCCCCCAGGGCTCAGTGCTGGGTCCAACCCTGTTCAATGTCTTCATCAATGACCTGGATGAAGGCATTGAGTGCACCCTTAGTAAGTTTGCAGATGACACTAAGCTGGGTGGAAGTGTTGATCTGCTGGAGGGTAGGAAGGCCCTGCAAAGGGATCTGGACAGACTGGACCGCTGGGCAGAGTCCAATGGCATGAGGTTTAACACAGCCAAATGCCGAGTCCTGCACCTGGGGCACAACAACCCTATGCAGAGCTACAGACTGGGTGAGGTCTGTTTGGAGAGCTGCCAGGAGGAGAGGGACCTGGGGGTGTTGGTCGACAGCCGGCTGAACATGAGCCAGCAGTGTGCCCAGGTGGCCAAGAAGGCCAATGGCATCCTGGCTTGTATCAGAAACGGTGTGACCAGCAGGTCCAGGGAGGTTATTCTCCCTCTGTACTCGGCACTGGTGAGACCGCTCCTTGAATACTGTGTGCAGTTCTGGGCCCCTCAGCACAAGAAGGATGTTGACGCTCTGGAGAGTGTCCAGAGAAGAGCAACGAAACTGGTGAAGGGGCTCGAGAACAGGCCTTATGAGGAGCGGCTGAGAGAGCTGGGGCTGTTTAGCCTGGAGAAGAGGAGGCTGAGGGGAGACCTCATTGCTCTCTACAAATACCTGAAGGGAGGTTGTAGAGAGGAGGGAGCTGGCCTCTTCTCCCAGGTGTCAGGGGACAGGACAAGGGGGAATGGCCTCAAGCTCCGCCAGGGGAGGTTTAGGTTAGAGATTAGGAGGAAGTTTTTTACGGAAAGGGTCATTAGGCACTGGAATATGCTACCCAGGGAGGTGGTTGATTCGCCTTCCCTGGAGGTGTTTAAGTTACGGGTGGACGGGGTCCTGAGGGACATGGTTTAGTTTTTTGTGGGAGTGGTTGGACTCGATGATCCAGTGGGTCCCTTCCAACCCGGTGATTCTGTGATTCAGCTCCCAGTCTGGCATATAAAGATACCAACCATATCACCTGCTGCGCTACTATTTATCTTTCGTACTTGAAGTTCCTGGAATAGGGCATCCATGTTATTCATGAGAGCGAATGAATTCATAAGAAGCCCTGAGTTTGGCATGAACAAGGAATGAGCAAATTAACAGCCGAGCATCTGGGGTATAGATAAATGCTTTGCTGTTTGCCCTGTTACATTCTTGAAATGTGATCACAGTCCTTTTTTTAAAAAACAAAAAACCAACCCACTGCGAACAAATGAGGAAATCTCTGTGTTCTTATATGATGAGGCTTAATAAATCAGATTTTAAAATCTATTTTATATCTTTACAAAGAGATTTCTTTCAACCCAAGTATTGCTGACTAGAAAATCTTTCACTTCAGCAGTTATGTGACTCCCCCCTAGATATGACAGATTGTTTAGTTTTCAGACAACTCCCTATTTCCACTAATCAGAAGGGATCATTTCCCCCAGCTATTAAAATTTAAGAGTAGCATTAGGTTGCTCCTTTTTTTTTCTAATTATACTTTCTAGCATTTCATCTGTGAAACAATCCTTGTCAATCTTCAGCTTAATGCTCACCCAAACAGATGAGATAAATATAAATCTCAGAGTTACAAGTGTTCTCTTCTGCTAACTTTTGTAAAACCGTTTGTTAAGATGAGGCAGATTTCTGTACAGGTTTGTTTTCCATCTCACTTCAAAGCATTCTCATCATCTTGCTTTTGAGGGGCCTATTTCATGTCCTGAAATCCATTTACATAGGATTTCAACCAGTTCAACAGCCTCAGTCCACAGCTCTCTTTACCAGTACTGAGTTTCACTGCTTACTTGTTCTGTCTTTTCCTCTCAATGTTTAATTAATTCTCAAATTCTACATTCCTGTCATCTGTTCTTGATGAAGCACTGCATCATTTGGCTTTTAAAATTTTGAATCTGAACTGAAGCTTGAATCTGAGCACTGGTTGATTTTTTTTTCTGCCTCAGTTTCAGCTTTGAAAAGATCATCATACACATCAAGTGTCTTACCACTTCAGGAGTCCAGCTTATATTATCTTCTTACTTTAATTTCCAGAAGCAGACATTTCAAGTAATTGTAATAATTCACAGTTTAGAGGTAAACAGAGAGCCTGTGTTTGTCATGGCCATTAAGCAACCCTGTTAGAATGCTGTGTGATTGCAAGCACAGTGGTATGATTGCCATCTTTAGACATTTGGTTTGGAGTTTCCTATGTTTGAAGCATTGGTAAGTTAGCTCCTAGTTGATGAGTGCCATAGTCATGATAAGTTCTGTTCCCTCTGTGTTGACACTGCAGCCTGGATAGATGGAATATTTCTTCTGTTGTCTATATGCTTGCACCTGACTCTGCCAAGAATTTTAAGTCCTCCTTCCTTATAGCCACTGCGGTTTTTAGTAGACTGGATCAATTTTGTCATGTATTACTAAGTACCTTCTTCCTGCTAGCAAAATTTTGAGACCACTGGCTTCTGTAGCTTTAATTAGGTGCTGTCATATGCAAAAGGGGTCAGCAGTACTCTTTGTTAAATGGCCACTTTTGCAAAACGCCTGAATTTGTTTCTTCTACCAACTGTTTTTACTAGGCTGATCGTCAGCTATCTGTGCTTTATCCAGGATTAAGACTAGGCAATTGTACTAAGTCAGAGCGTGCTGACAGGGCAGTTGCTTTGGTTTTTTAGTGTGCTAATCAGTCAATGTGTATGATGTGTTTATATAGTATTTACACTGCAAATGCACCAAAGAAAAGTCTGCCTTTTTGTTCCATATTTGTACAGATAATTTAATCTGTTTCCCAGTTTATAGCTATGCTGCTTTTTGCTAAGAACAATAATTCATATTATCATACTGGAATCAAAGAACAGGTCTTGCTGTTTCTCCAGCAATCATCTTGGTTGATCTCAAGAGTAATAGCTAAAAGAATAAATGCTAGTGTTAAAGCTACAAAGTCAAAATCTGTAGTTAAGAGCTATAATAGACTTGTATGATCTTTGGAACAAATCCGAAAGACCACCCATCACTCCTTAAGAACATACTAAAGCATGAAACAACATGAAAGCAAATTTGCGTTATGGTAGATTTTTAATAAGTGTGTGACAAAAGAACGTACTGTGAAGAACAAGACATTTACACAGAGAGGAAGACAAGGGTAACTATGCTTAGCTTTTCAAGCTACTCTTAGACATTGGCTCCTGTAGCAAAATCTTCAAGTACATACTTCAGGTATCTCTCTGCAGTGCCTGAGAGACAAATTTATGGCAAGGGAAAGGATTCTCAAGTGCCAGCAAATGCAGCAGGAAGGCACCAGAGAGTGTCAGTAAGGGCTCTTTAGACTTGAGATGGCTCTTTCTTCTTGGGATTCACAGTCTAGACATTCTTTCCTGCGCTTGGTGGCTGAACTATTTTCTTGCAGTTAATGCCTGAATTATTTCCGAGCCAGAAGAGGTATCACTTTTTTCTTTTAGAAAGACTTGGAAATGGAAGACTCTTTTGTACAGCAGCTGCATTGTAATAGACCGTTCAACCATGATATGGAAAACCTAAGCTTCTAACCCTTTCTCTGTCTGGGCATACACTTCTATAGCCCTCTGACTTTCCTAGCTTAGCAAAAGAAAGGAAATAGAGAGTCAGGAGGAGCTACTGCCACTAAGACAAGAAAAGCAAAGCCAGAGATAATGAGACAGAAGTAGGAGTGTTTCCGCTTTGCGTGCAGCACAGCTCACACTTCCTGACTGGCAAAGCGTTTATATAGGGCTAGTGCAAACCTGCTCCGTGTGCTAACACTGAAGCCTGCTTACAGTTTAGATTCACTTCAAGTATTTAACACTGCTTAGTTTTACATAGAAAAACCATGGCTGCTTGTTTTTCCTCTGTGAATCACTCAATGGCTTTGTATGGTAAATTAGACGGGTCTCCAGTCTTGTGAGGTCACAAGACACAGCAAAGGGGATAACGGAAGTACCAGTGATTGATAATCAGAATGGAAAATGCTTTTCTCAGCAGGAGATCTGGTTTATAGATACGTGAAATACAGCCTGAATTTTTTTGTGAGCCTAAGCCAAAATCACACAAAAAATTCTGCTGCAGGGGAGAACCAAACCCTTAAGCACCAGTACAGTGCCTAAACGAAGACTGCAGTGGTTTTGTGTGTTTTTTAGGCAAACTTTCTCTTGATTCAACACAGAATCACTGGATAATATATGAGAACCAGAAAGTAACACCGTGATTGCTCTAAGGAAAGGATCACATAAAGGGGAAAAACAAAGGAAAAGTTGAATTTCTTTCAGCCTTACTAGTCTAAAATGTGAACTGGAACAGAATCAAGGGGGATTTAAAATATACGTGCTATCTAATATAAAATATAAAGTGCCACATTCTTCCCTCTGAAACGCCAGGGAATTGTACTGTACTGCCAGGGAACTGTGTATTGAGTAATAGTGGAATTACTCAAGAAAGGAATTAGACTTGTGGAAATGATTCACCAACTGCTGCCATTGTTTAGTATTTTCCTTGTCACAGGATACAAAGTAAGCATCTATGGAACATAGGAAATATCCTGCAGTATTTCAGCATTAAAAACATCAGTGTTCTAAAGGATCTTGGCATTTCTCAGAGGAACTGACTGGAGCATAATTTGATTTCAACTGAAATCTCTATCATTGCTGAAGGATGTCCTGCTAAATAAAGGCAGTTTCTTTTTTTTTCAGATTTGCAGCCAAACAAACACTTCTTACCCAATGACATTAAAAAACCAAGTCTCCTATTTCTAATGGCACTTGTTTAGACTTTAATCCATATTATTTTCAGTCTAATTTTTCTGCTTTTAATGAAATATTTATTTCTTACAACAAATGTATGTTGCAACACTACTGAAATATACATGGAGCAGATTTTTGAAAATACTGATTATTATAAAATATTTAACTTATCCTTGCTTTAGTCAGATTTAATGAGTGATTAAAACTGAACTGTGTGCTACCAAGGTCTCTCTGGGCTAGTAAGACTGTTACAGTAGTCTGTGTGCTAGTGGGGATTCTGATATAAGAGTTTGGTCATCAGGCAGCAGAATGGAGGCATGAGCATGTAAATCATTACAGCGGCATTCATATGTTCAGTTTTATACACCAACAATCCAGTAAGGAATTTCCTTGAAACTCTCTCAGGTGAAATAAGTGGCAAAACCTGAATGGGGGTCAGGGTGTTGGAGTGCTCTGCCTGCCGCTGAACGTCCTGTTAGGCATGTTTGTTCTGAGCAAATGCATCATGCATCCCCATCTGAATTTTCTTTTGTAGCTCTGTCTAGATGAGAGTAAAGTGGGTGTTTCTGTAACAGCATATAGTTATAAATCCTGGTGCAAACAGGCAGAGCTAAATTTTAGTACATAACTAGGTAAGGTAAGTGGTAACCAACGTGGAAGACTTTCACTAAGTATCCAGCTGTATAAAATTCACCACGATATTAAAACCTCATCCCCTTTGTCTAGTTTCAAGTTCTGTCATAAATCAGCATACATTCATTAGCATGTTTGCTAAACACTGTGTCTTTTGTTATATACCTTAGGCTCAAGTTTATATGTATGCAAGCATATCTATAGTTGTATAAACCTCATCTATCTAAGACATCTGTTGTGCTTTGTTTGAACACAGATTCCAGCCTTCATGCAGAGGTTTCAGCAGAATTAGTTTGAATCCAAGCTCTAAGAGAATCTCAGTGCCTGGCATCCATGGTGAAAGAAGGATTTCAAAAAGTTTGCACAAATTCTGAGGAACAGACACTGATGTTTAATTTCTTTTTACCATGTTGCTGGGATGGGGCTGAAACCAGAATCTTGGACCCAACTGCCTCAAACCTTGGAGAGGGTCAGATTCATAAAAAACTTGATACATTGCTTCAAACCAAAATCTGACCACTAAGAGCTGTTTTTGACGAAGCAGTTCTCTCAAAAACTGCTGTTTTGTTGGACTTCAGACATTTTGCAAAAATGTTTTGATTTCAGGTAAATTTTAAAGGAGAAAGTGATGCACAGTGTTTCAGTAATGTCAAAAAGATTTGCTTTGATATTTTTTCCAAAGTACTTACGTTTCATTATTTCATGATTGATTGCGTCAGCATTTTATAACTTTTATACTATAATAGAGTTACAGTGTCGTATTCTGGCATTATCAAAATACTCAGTTTAGGTAAAATCTTGACCTTAACACTCCTGCAATAAAGGGAAAACACATGTACATATCAAAGTGAAACTGAGATAAAGATGATATTAACAAAAGCCTGCAATTCAGTTTATTCACATGGAACACAACACAGGCACTGAGCTACACTGAGTTCAGCAGAGGTTATTAGGGTTCATGCTGCATGGGATTATGCTGCTCATTTGATTAAATATGCTTAGTAATGTTCAAATGAGGACATAGGCAGGTTCACAACTCACATGAGAAACTGCAGGCTGCTTCTTTTCAGATGGTAGTTGTCATCTTTCAACTGCTCTGTCAGAGACAATCTAAACCATAGGTGATTAAAGCTAATATTTAACTTTATATGTAGCAGAGAAGTGCTGTAAAACAGTTAGCCCTGGTTGTCTCCCGTGCATGCAGCAGGCTCAGTTTGTGCTAGCAGCAGTCATTTGCTGCATACTTCTGCATCATCATAGCAGCACCAAGGAGCATTTATTTGACCTATCTGAGCCTCAGGAAGTATCTCTCCCTTCTCTCATCTAATCTGCTTGGGAAAAGGAAAATTCACAGAATCACAGAATCACCGGGTTGGAAGAGACCCACCGGATCATCGAGTCCAACCACTCCCACAAAACACTAAACCATGTCCCTCAGGACCTCGTCCACCCGTAACTTAAACACCTCCAGGGAAGGCGACTCAGCCACCTCCCTGGGCAGCATATTCCAGTGCCTAATGACCCTTTCCATAAAAAACTTCCTCCTAATCTC